>JAWPHD010024589.1:0-18776 GCA_037043455.1 Cyrtodaria siliqua | reverse complement strand
CATCATTTTTGCTCAAGCGGTTCAACAAAAGCCATCATTTTTGCTCAAGCGGTTCAACAAAAGCCGTCATTTTTGCTCAAGCGGTTCAACAAAAGCCATCATTTTTGCTCAAGCTCAAGCAGTTCAACAAAAGCCATCATTTTTGCTCAAGCGGTTCAACAAAAGCCATCATTTTTGCTCAAGCGGTTCAACAAAGGCCATCATTTTTTATTATACCAGCTTTTCCCGAGAAAGTAAGTCTATTTTCTATAATTCAACTTTACAAATGGACAAAATGTTCAATTATCATACACCACTATCCTTTTTCAAATCCATATCTAGTTTATTCCTACTTCATCAAACTCTATTCATACTTCCAATCAAACTCTTACCATTATAACACCAGGCAGAAGTAAGGCCTTCCAAAAGCTGAGAGGCTGATGTTCTGCTGAATTTTCATTCTCTGTGGCATTCTGGGTAGATTCTGGGGTTGGCCCAAGCAGCGGTTCTAACAACATGTGGTATAAATGAAAATATGCTGCTAATTATGCGATGTCATATTTTTCTAAAAGGTGACCTAATACACAATAATGTACATGACAATCTATGCTAAACTTGGACTAATTGTTAAGAGATACAGCATAGTACATGGTATGCAGATTGTGTTTATATTGTTAAAGTATTTTCTATCAGAGCAGGCTCAAATTTGTGCCATATCTACATTTTACACAAGAATCTCAAATTGAAAGCTGAAATATTCGGTTTTGAACCCCTATTTCCCCCTATGCTGCAATCAACTCAGGTTTTATTTTTTTATTTTTTTAAATTGTTCATAACACACCAGAAAACACTAGCCCACGAGTAATCACAAAAAATATTATTGAGAAAATGGCTTTAACGTGTCCCTCGTTTACACAAGCAGGATCACCATTTTTCCAAAACGTTACAACTTTCTATACTTGCATAGTCACCATTCTCATTTCTAATATCTACAACTCCCTGTGTCATCACCTTCTTCGTCAAGGTTACTGGTACGTTCTGCAGCATCAGGGGAACCAGGTGATGCATCTCCCACACGTATTTGTAAATCGGGTACATGGAGTTCTTCATCTGGATTTGCAATACCTGAAATGTATAACAGATAGTGCTTGCCATGCAGTGATTTTAAAGGGACACACAGCAATCTTGATTTTTTTTAATCTCAAGGCGTCCCGTTAGTTTTCTACATAACTTGAACATTTGCAAATTATTAATATTAATTATAAGAACAGTTCCAAGCAAAATGTTTTGCATTACATGGTCCAAATAATAACTTTCATACCCCATCCAACCCCTTCTCCAAAAAGCAAAACCGGGGTTGGCTGGGGTATGAAATAAAACCTTAATTTCGGATTAAGATTTTTGCATATTGTAAAATTAAAACATTTAATAGGTAATTTTAAACAGGTTGTCACATATTTTTCAGAAAAAAGGTTTTTCAAACGTGTTTTTTATTGTCGAAATATCTGTTATAAAACCCTGCTGATATAAGCTTTCCCATCGCTTAATGGAATTAAGGCGGGACCACATAATGGCATATTACTAATTGTTGATAATATTGCACCAATAATTTATTTAAACCTATGGTAGAATAAAAAAATAAACAAGAGGCCCAAGAGGGCCTGTGGACGCTCTACTGGCTAACACGGCGCTTATAACATCAATGAAGCGAGTGACTGCCATTAAAAAACAGCTTTTTAACTGAATCAAGGGCCATAACTAAAGAATCTGGTAAAGTTTGGTAAAGATCAGATGAAAATGAAGGCCCTACCATATTAACGAGGCAAAATATAGCATTTTTAACTAAATCAAGAGCCATAACTCCTCTGTAAATGGTCCGACTGGTCCAACATAGAGCTAAAAAAAAATAAAAAAAAAAAAATATAATAATAATTTAAAAAAAAATAAAATAAAAATAATAATTAAAAAAAAAATAAAAAAAAAAGTTTGACAGAGATCACATGCAAAATGAAGGCCCTATCGTATGACGAGGCAAATTATAGCATTTTTAACAAAATCAAGGGCCATAACTCCACTGTTACTGGTTCGATCTGGTTGGTTTTCGAACTTGACCAAGTTTTCATAGACATTAACAATCTGATAAAGTTTGGTAAAGATGGATGAAAAATCTTAACGAGGCAAAATATATCATTTTGAACTAAATCAAGGGCCATAACTCCGCTGTTACTGGTCTGATATGAATGGTTTTCGAACTTGTCCGAGCTTTCATTGATATTAACAATCTGATAAAGTTTGGTAAAGATTGGATGAACAATGAAGCCCCTATTGTCTTAGCGAGGCAAAATATAGCATTTTTAACTAAATCAAGGGCCATAACTCCGCTGTTACTGGTCCATTATGGCTGGTTTTCGAACTTGTTTGAGCTTTCAACGCCATTAACATTCTAATAAAATTTGGTAAAGATCGGATGAACAATGAAGCCCCTATCGTCTTAACGAGGCAAAATATAGCATTTTTAATTAAATCAAGGGCCATAATTCCGCTGTTACTGGTCCGATATGGCTGGTTTTCGAACTTGTCCGAGCTTTCATTGATATTAACAATGTGGTAAAGTTTAGTAAAGACAGGATGAAAAACGAAGGCCCTATCGTCTTAACGAGGCAAAATATAGCAATATACCATTTTTAACTAAATCAAGGACCATAACTCCGCTGTTACTGGTCCATTCTGGCTGGTTTTCGAACTTGTCCGAGCTTTCATTGATATTAACAATGTGGTAAAGTTTGGTAAAGATAGGATGAACAAGAGGCCCAAGAGGGCCTGTGGACGCTCTACTGGCTAACACGGCTCTTATAACATCAATGAAGCGAGTGACTGCCATTAAAAAACAGCTTTTTGATTAAATCAAGGGCCATAACTAAAGAATCTGGTAAAGTTTGGTAAAGATCAGATGAAAATGAAGGCCCTACAATATTAACGAGGCAAAATATAGCATTTTTAACTAAATCAAGAGCCATAAATCCTCTGTTACTGGTCCAACTGGTCCAACATAGAGCTAAAAACAAGAGGCCCAAGAGGGCCTGTGGACGCTCTACTGGCTAACACAGCTCTTATAACATCAATGAAGCGAGTGACTGCCATTAAAAACCAGCTTTTTAACTAAATCAAGGGCCATAACTAAAGAATCTGGTAAAGTTTGGTAAAGATCAGATGAAAATGAAGGCCCTACCATATTAACGAGGCAAAATATAGCATTTTTAACTAAATCAAGTGCCATAACTCCTCTGTTACTGGTCCGACTGGTCCAACATAGAGCCAAAAATAAATAAATATATATATATATAATAATAATCATTTAAAAAAAAAAAAAAATTTAAAAAAAAAAATTTAAAAAAAAAGGAATTAAAAAAAATGAAAAAAGAAATTATTCAAAAAAACAACAAAAAAAAACCAAACAATTTAAATTAAAAATATTTAAAAAAAAATGAAAAAATTATAAAAAAAATTATAAAAAAAAATTATAAAAAAAATAATATATATATAAAAATATATAAAAGAAAGTCATAAAATCTGTTAAAGTTTGGCAAAGATCAGATGCAAAATGAAGGCCCTATCGTATGACAAGGCAAATTATAGCAAAATCAAGGGCCATAACTCCACTGTTACTCGTTCGATCTGGTTGGTTTTCGAACCTGATCAAGTTTGGTAAAGATCCGATGAAAAATCTTAACGAGGCAAAACATATCATTTTGAACTAAATCAAGGGCCATAACTCCGCTGTTCTGGTCCGATATGAATGGTTTTCGAACTTGTCCGAGCTTTCATTGATATTAACAATCTGATAAAGTTTGGTAAAGATCGGATGAACAATGAAGCCCCTATCGTCTTAACGAGGCAAAATATAGCAATTTTAACTAAATCAAGGGCCATAACTTCGCTGTTACTGGTCCAATATGGCTGGTTTTCGAACTTGTTCGAGCTTTCAACGACATTAACAATCTGATAAAGTTTGGTAAAGATCGGATGAACAATGACGCCCCTATCGTCTTAACGAGGCAAAATATAGCATTTTTAACTAAATCAAGGGCCATAACTCCGCTGTTACTGGTCCGATATGACTGGTTTTCAAACTTGTTTGAGCTTGCAACAACATTAACAATCTGATAAAGATTGGTAAAGATCGGATGAACAATGAAGCCACTATCATCTTAACGATGCAAAATATAGCATTTTTAACTAAATCAAGGGCCATAACTCCGCTGTTACTGGTCCGATATGGCTGGTTTTCGAACTTGTCTGAGCTTTCATTGATATTAACAATGTGGTAAAGTTTGGTAAAGATAGGATGAAAAATGAAGGCCCTATCGTCTTAACGAGGCAAAATACAGCAGTATAGCATTTTTAACTAAATCAAGGGCCATAACTCCGCTGTTACTTGTCCGATCTGGCTGGTTTTCGAACTCATCCAAGCTTTCATTGATATTAACAACCTGTTAAAGTATGGTAAAGATCGGATGTAAAATGAAGCCCTATCGTCTTAAAGAGACAAAAGTTAACGCCGACGACGGACGACAGACAACTCGGCATCCCATAAGCTCAGCTGGCTAGAGCTAAAAATTGATTATATGCAAGCAGATGTAAAGTTAAAATGATACTAGATTAACTGAGATGATAATTTTAAGGTTTACTGAATACATCAATATTACCGTGTGTCCCTTTAACAACCAATTTGACAGATTTAACACCAATCCACGTGTGATCTCCATAAAATACAAGAACTAAATGCTCCCCTTAAAATTTCGGGGAGCATAACAAGTGTATGTGAGGGGAGAAACTAGGATTTCTGACCATTGAGGTTTGTATATTGAGGTGTCCAATCTGCAATGTCTTTCATTACACATTTTTTTAACGATTAAAGAAAATGTAGGAATTATTGACCCGATTTGTGTTCATATTACTGCATTTTAAAGCCATTCATGAAAGACGATGGAAAACTCGATTCCTAAGTGTCTACCATGCTACGCAGGTGACAAATTACATACCTAAATGGAAACTGATGATTGATGAAAGTGCAGCTAATATCAACAACTAACTCTTCCTTCAATTAAATAAGTTTTCTAAAATTAGAAGCTGTGCAGTCATGAATTGTATTATTTATTGTTTGATAAAGATGTGAATGTAATATTTGATAAATTCCATGTAAAAATATTTAGAAGCTTTTAAGTTCCTCCAATTTTATTTGCAATTTACATAATGTTATATATAAGGGGACATAACTATGGAGTTTATTCAGTTCCTACCTAGTTCTTTTGATAAAGGGACATAACCCTGGAGCTTAATCAGTACCTACCTAGTTCTTTTGATAAAGTGACATAACCCTGGAGTTTAATCAGTACCTATCTAGTTCTTTTGATAAAGGGACATAACCCTGGAGCTTAATCAGTACCTACAGTACAGCTCACGCGAAACCCACACTTTACTCTTTCACGCCGAGTGAGGAATTCAGAAATCGCGTAATTTCGCGGAGTTTGGACGATAAAACTACGCCGAGTAGAAATCAGCTACGTGACGAACGACTAGCGTAACTTCGCCGAGATACTCCGCGTAGACAAACTCGGCATTCGCCGAGTCGCCAATTATACAGGTAAATGACCTTTTTAGCGGCCTTGAACGAACGACTAGGGTAACTTCGCGGCGATACTCCGCGTAGACGAACTCGGCATTCGCCGAGTCGTCAATTATTCAGGTAAATGACCTTTTATTGGACTTGAATGTTTATGTCTGAAACAATGATGAACGGCATTCGTACAGGTAATGTACATCTGCATAGATCTACGTGTTTTATTTTTATGTTTGTTTTAAATGTACACTGTGCGTGAAAGTAATAACGTTACCTTATAGTTGACGTTTGTGCTGCTGTACTCTCAAATGCAATTAAACACAACTGTCATGAGGACGAAATAAATATTTAGTTTTAATCTGTAACGGCAACCAATGCTAGCTTCCAAACACAAAACTTAAATACACACTCTATTTCTTAGCACACGTTGTCTTACACGTTGTCAAGCGCGTTGCCATGGTCAGGACTCTGAATCAGGCGTTTTCATGTGTATTGAGCAGAGTTACGATATTGTAAACATGTACTTTACATGTACATGTCGCAGTAACCAGGTTAGATCACGCTTAAATTACACTAGTATAGATAATTAGGGACGTATCGTGGTATCGTGGTATTCTCTTGGATAAATAAAATATGTTATGTAATATGTATACTGAGTAAAGTACAGTATATACATGTATGTAAAAACATATTTCGTTTGCGTGCCTGATTGCCTTAGATGTTTTGTGGTATGAACCTACGTAAGTGGATTTTAAGACCAACTTTATAAAAGTATTTGCTGATTTTGTCAAATACGAGGTTTGATCAACAAAAAAAGTTGATACTGGCCTTATAATTCCTTAATTACACGTTATTTGAAAAAACAACATATTATGAATTTAGTCCGTCCATTGACAATTTCCTTGACATATGAAAATGTTCAATAGTATGGTGTTGTTTTTTTTATGAACTGCACCTGCCGCAATCCGTCGCACCAATAATAATACATAATGAAATATTTAACACTGGCACTGCAGTAGGCTATCTATTTATAAAAATGATGTAAAATTATCCTTTAACCTAGTAACCAGGGCATCCATTATTGTTAACAGAGGTTTGGTCGTAGAAACACTTAAAAAAAGTATAAAAGTCGAACAGGAAAAGCAGCTTCCCCAGAATACAGTTAACTCTAAAACACGCAAAACGACAAACATGAATGGAAATGTTAATATGGAATATGACGTCAAAAACACACAAAAAAGGTTGACAATAGGGCTGTCGTCTTCAAACGGTCAGTGGCAAAAAAGACTGGGGTTTAAACCAGGTTCTAGGGTGCACCAAACCTCACAAACCCTACTGTCATCCCAAACTCGAAGCTAGTTTTGAGAGCATAACTCATTCTTTCTGATTCATATGGTGTAGTCTAGTCGGGTTACTAGAAAGACCGGAATACACCGAATCACCGGAATACACCGGAATACACCGGAATACATATAATAAAGGCATTATTTATGTAATTAATGGATAATAAATGATTATTTATGATTTAAATAGTAATATATCCATACAGAACAGTGATTTACGTGTTTGGGGGCTTATATACGCACACTAGTCACCACTATATACACCTATATAGCAAAACTACATACTTATCTCCCTTAGGAAAACATCCTAGTGCACAAGATTCTTATTTATGCTTGCATAGACTGGCATAAAAATACAAATAAGTATTTAAATATTTTAATAATACATTTATTACAAGCACATGTAAGCGTATAGATCTATCATAATGTTGTTGTTTAACAATTTATAAAGCAAATAATTGAAGTCAAAACATAAAGCATGCGTTTTAAAGTACAGACAGCACTAACACTCATTTAAACACATGTATAAGATGGACGTTCGGAGGAAATAATGAGAATATGTTTGAATAACAGGTTATTATTAAAGAGTAGCATACGAATGTTTATTGATAAAAACCATTGCATCTGTAAAGTGCAAGTAAGTTGTATACATTTTTAGAAATTGCAAGTAAGTATATAAATTCTTAGATTATAGATATATGTAAAATGACACCGAGTTGACATATTCAACAATAGGCTATACAGCAACATAAACAAAATGTAAAATTTGAATGTGTATAAACCGGTGTAATAGTAGTGTTATACAGTACAATACATTTAAAAAAAGCTTCGTATATAGACCCGAATCGTTAATTTGAAATATACAGTGCGTTCCAGTTTGTTGACGATGTGCTGGTTGCGGTCGTGCTGGTTGCGTCATATATCGTACTACAATAAGCTATATACAAATATATACAAACTGAAAAGTAATGTTAAAAAAAACACATGTTGGAATTTTTCAAAACGAACAAAATATAAGTTAATGTTCCAGTGTTTTTGAGATAAGATAAAGAGAACTTATTTATATTACAAATATAACATAAGTTTTATGAAAAGTGACAGTGACACGCACACACTCACGCGTACGAACGCACACGTACACACGTGCGCACACACTGATACTGACACGCACGCACACACGCACGCACACACACACACAAAATATACACAAACTGCTTGACCTATATGAGTATTCACTCACGTACACACACACACACGCGCGCACACTTACACATTATAAAGTAATCTCCAGTGCTTGATTATATGGACAGTTAGCAGTCACAAATGTATTGAATACAGTGCAATACCACCTCGCCAGAGGCAGCCAAACAGGGCTTCACGGCGTATGCACTGCAACGATACATGAAAGGCTGTGACAACTACATGGTTAATCTTCATTTTTGGTTTCTTTCCGTGAACCGTCAATGTCCTTACGTTTATATTACGTTTCTTTTGACCTGATTTTTTACCGTCTGTCCTTGGTGCGACTACAGTAGATTTTCCGTCAGTTGAAGTTGCGTATGTAGCCTTCACGAACGCTTGTTCGTCATCCGAGCCGATTACAAGTTTCGTTAAATTTGACCCCAATAGTTTCAATTTCATATGTTTGTTTGTCGTAGATTTGTTGCAGTCCTGTCGGTCTGGTTACCTCGTCATATTTTTATTTTAGATTGTTATATATTAGATGCGGTTTTTGTTTAACTTTAAAAGAAACCTGTCATAATTTATTTATAATAGAAATACATTTTCAACCTGGTCTTAGCGGCCGGGTCTTAGCCACAGATTGTTTCATAATATCAAAGAGGTGTTAATTGTTTCTCTGAGCCACAAAGACAACCAGGGACAGGAGTATTGGATTAAGAGAATATTGCCAATTTGTTAAAATTGTATTGTATTAAATTTTAAAACAAACATTATTTGTTACTGAATAATAAAGACTATGAATTAATAATTTACACAATACAAGCTATTTAATACATTGAACATTAATTGTTGACAAAATATTATTTTGGATGCTATACATGTATATTCTACACAATATGTATTTTACTGTTTACGCTTATTTCTGATCATAATGATGCAGTATCAATCAGCGGCCTCAATCAGCTATAATAAAAACACTAAATGTAGATGTATGACTAGTGTGCGTATATAAGCCCCCAAAACACATAAATCACTCTTCTGTGTGGATATATTACTATTTAAATCATAAATAATCAGTTATTATCCATTAATTACATAAATAATGCCTTTAATACATGTATTTCGGTGTATTCCGGTGTATTCCGGTGATTCGGTGTATTCCGGTCTTTCTAGTAACCGGTCTAGTCGATATATCGCAACATCTACATCATTCTTGGTTTGTGATCACTCAGTTACATATTAACATCTGCTAACAAACACTAAACTATTGTGAATTAATAAGAAAAACACTAAACTATTGTGAATTAATAAGAAACAAAAAACACAGAGTCCTCATGTTTTAATATACAAGCATGTTTTATTTGTGATATTGTGAACACTGTTAATAGTAACAATGACATTTAGAGCTACTAAACAAGGAAGATATTTGCTTCCTGGTTCAGTACGACGTCCACAAGAAGCACCAAATCCGCACGAGCGGCTTTTTCAGAACGTCGGAAAAGGTAAGACAGTTTGTACACATTTGTATGATTACATAAAAGTAATTAAATTGGTCTAAAGACATCGCCCTGGCGATTTCCTCTATTCACGAATTAAATCGTAGTTGTAGTGGGAGGGTAATTATTTTTTTTCCAATTGTGTCTACCTGCATCTATTGTTTGTTTTTCTTATCGATGTTTAATAATGATCTTACACGAGTGCCTGATTAATATTGATTTATCAAACGAGTTGGATACTGCGTCCATTAAGTTATACCAAGCAGCATTTTACGCGATTTACTTATTCCAAAAGTAATTAAAATTAAATCGTAGTTTAGTCGGAGGGGGACTTTTTTTTTAATAGTGTCTTCTTGCATCTATTGGATGTTATCGATGTTTAATAATGATCTTACACGAGTGCCTGATCAATATTGAATTTATCAAACGAGTTGGATAAAATTATATGATGTGAGGCTATGCGAGAATTTTATCCAAATTGTTCAATAAATTCAATATATAGTGAAAGGGATCTCGTTGCATGATTTCCGTAATCCATGATGTTTTTTTACAATTGTGACTACCTGCATCTATTGTTTTGTTTCCTTATCAATGTGTAATATTTAATGATCTTACACGAGTGCCTGATTAATATTGAATTTATCAAACGAGTTGGATACTGCGTCCATTAAGTTATACCAAGCAACATTTTACGCGATTTACATATTCCAAAAGTAATTGAATAGGTCTAAAGACATCGCCCTGGCGAATTCCCTTATTCACAAATTTAACAAAAGTAAAACTGAAATAAGCCTGAATATTTTTACATGTAACTTGCAGTTGAATATGTCTATACACTTTTATCTAGACTGTGCTATACTTGAATATTAAATATAAAACGTGTGTATTGATCTATGTCATACTCATAGCGGGCACGCGGGTATACAATAGGAAATGAAATTAATCTGATTGCACTTGCTTTTCGTTATCTCCGGTACTATTCTGCACATAATCAACAGATACATGTACATGACATGATGTACGAACTTGTGCACCGATATAAATCTATTTGCTGATCAAACTTTTACCTGAAAAGAAAGTTGTAATATGTTTAGAGAGCAATATATTGCACTGAATTGCCAATTCCGATTGGTAGACCTCTACTTGTTTTTATCGATATAATCTTGCTTCATAATTTGATTAATACTCCTCGTCACAATCAAGCATTTGTTGTGTGCGCGTGCCTATATTTATTACATTACATACATGTACTTGGTGGCCCGTGATTGGAAATATTCTATTCGATTCTAAAAAAAAAATGGCCGACGCCGAAGGAAAATTACAGTTAATTAAATTTTACGCCGAGATACGCGGCATCCTTCACGCCGAGTTACGCGGAGTTCACAGGTGTGCACTTTTGCTTAATTGGATTCATCGCGGAGTAACTCGGAGTGGCTTTCACTCGGCAATAGCGTACTTTCGCCGCGTGAATTCGCCGAGTACAAACACTGACTCCGCGTAGATACGCGCGAAACTCGATACGACCAAACTCGGCGAATCGAGTGAAGTGTGTGTTTCGCGTGAGCTGTACTGTACCTAGTTCTTTTGAAAAAGGGACATAATCCTCGAGCTTAATCAGTACCAACCTAGTTATTTTGATAAAGGGACATAACCCTGGACTTTAATCAGTACCTATCTAGTTCTTTTGATAAAGGGACATAACCCTGGAGCTTAATCAGTACCTACCTAGTTCTTTTCAAAAAAGGACATAACCCTGGAGCTTAATCAGTACCTACCTAGTTCTTTTGGTGAACTGACAAGACCAAAGAAGTTAATGATACCACCAGCAAACAACACTGTAGACGTCACCAGAAATGCCAGCTACAATGGTAGACAATTATAGAATAAAACACATGGATTCTTCCTATGAACTGCTACATTCCATGTTAGTATTTATAAACAAAGACATAAACAATGTTTTAATAGTAATTTGTATATTAATCTATTCAGATCATAATTAAATACCAATTTTATTATTTCACCTTTAAAGCTACTGACTCTATACTTAAACTGATACTAACTCATGAATATGAATAAGTCCGGTGTGAAGTAGTTTCAATTCAACGAATGGCCAAAAAGTCGGTATGGTATATAGATCAGAAATCGATGCGTAAAATATTACATTTTATCTAGACTTCATACAGGTAATAGAGTTTAATAACCAGTGTTTTTGAGATATTTGATATTTTCAGTATCTCAAAAACACTGGTTATTAAACTATATATTACATAATTTAAAATTATATTTTAATAATATTTCTAATGATTCACGCCTTTTTACACCAGTTTGCATGTGAACGCCAAGACGATGTTACGTCATACAAACAAAACAAGTGGAACCGGAACTCTGCGTTAATTTCCGTAATCGTTATTCCCTAGTGGCGGAATCTGACGACTACGTCCTTAAAACAATCGTAACGTCATTTGGCGTTCCCGCCACTGATGGAAAAGGCCGAGCAATGTTCCGTATTGGGAAATATCTCCCACTGGGAGCAAACGAGTAGATATAGCATTTCTATTCCCAGTATTTTCTATACAAATCACAGAAAAATATGTAATATACATTGATAATATACGGCTTCCGAATATATTTCATAAAACAAGAGCTGTCGGAGAACAGCGCAGCTCGACTATTCGATTTTTCAGAGAATAATAAATTATATAGCTAGTATATACCATCAGAAAACAAGGCTAAAACAATGTGGGGTGGGGTTTGGGGGCACAACATAGCTATGTGTAAGAATTGATCAAAACTACAGAGAAATATGTAAAAAAAAATATATAAAAAAAAATAAAGATTTCAGTGGGGGTGGGGGGTGGAGGTGGGGGTGGGGTGGGTGGTGGGGGTAGTGGGGGTGGTGAGGGCAATATATATGTGTAAGAAGCTATGTAATAATTCACAAAAACAACACAAAAATATGTAAAACAAGAGGTCAATGACCTTGAAGCTCTACTGATTGATTTTGATTTCAGGAAGTAGTCGCTACAGACTTGTTTTTTAAAAAATTGTTTTTAGCCATGGCGGCCATCTTGAATTTCCGGCCGACCTGAAATTTTGCTAGGATCAATTAGACATCAAGAGCAACATTCCTGTGAAGTTTCATGAAAATCCGTCAAGTAGTTTCAAAGGAATAGTCGCTACAAGTTTTCATTATATAACTCTATGTAAACAAAGATGGCTGCTGACAGCCATGTTTAACGTCGAATCAAAATAATGTTTGACTCTGATAACCATCATGTCATGCTGATCATTTTACAAAAAGTCCCATATCAATATCACTTATAGTTTTCAAGACGTAGTCGCTACAAGCTTCTTTTTTAAAAAATCTAATTTTAGCTGTGGTGGCCATCTTGAATTTCTGGCCGATCTTAAATTTTGCTAGGATCAATTAAACATTAAGAGCAACATTCCTGTAAAGTTTCATGAAAATCTGCCAAGTAGTTTCAAAGGATTAGTTGCTACAAGTTTTCATTATATAACTCTATGTAAACAAAGATGGCCACTGGCAGCCATGTTTAACGTCGAATCAAAACAATTTTCGACAAGGACCAACATAATGTCATGCTGATCATTTTAGAAAAAGTCCCATATCAATATCACTTATAGTTTTCATGAAGAAGTCGCTACAAACTTGTTTTTTAAAAACCTATTTTTAGATCTGGCGGCCATCTTGGATTTCACATCAACATGAATTTTTGCTAGGATCAACTAGACTTCATGGGCAACATTTCTGTAAAGTTTCATGAAAATCCATTCAGTAGTTTCAGAGGAGAAGTCGCTACAAAAAAAAGTTTACGGACAGACGGACGACGGACGCCGCACCACGGCATAAGCTCTGCTGATTTCTGATCAGTAGAGCTAAAAAATAAATAATTAAAAATAGAGTTTTGAGTGGGGATGGGGGAGAAGCGGGGGGTGGGGAGGGCAATATATATGTGTGAGAAGCTATGTAAGAATTGAACAATACAACACAGAAATATGGTAAAACAAAATAAAAAAATAAAAAATATTTCGAGTGGGGGGTGGAGAGGCAGGGAATGGGGTGGAGGGGGCAACATATATGTGTAAGAAGCTATGTGTAAGAATTTACCAAAACAACACAGATATATGTAAAACAAGAGGCCCAAGATGGCCTGTGGACGCTCTACTGGCTCAGGATAAAGTTTATGTATAAGAGGCCATAAGTCTTTCAAAAATCATTCAACCATAACATGGCAATGACAGGTGCAACTAGGCTTAGTACTGATCATCCTCGCCAAGATTCGCTGAAATTTGGCAAAGAGTTCAGAAGAGACTAATCTGGACAAAGTTTGTGTATTAAAACATTAAAAGGGTCACAACTCTGCCAAAAATCATTCAACCGAAATATGGCGATGATATGCACAACTAGGCTTGATACTGATCATCCTTGTCAAGTTTCGTCTGTATCCAGCAAGGGGTTCAGGAGAACTAGCCCAGAAAAAAATTGTGGTATCAAAATCCTATAAAGGGACATAACTCTGCCAAATATCTGTAAACCGAAACGTGACGATGACATGCACAACTAGGCTTGGTGCTGATCATCCCTGCAGTTTCATTGAAATCTGGCGAGGGGTTCAGGAGAAGTAGATCAGAACAAAGTTTGTGTATTAAAACCTTTAAAGGGCCATAACTCCGCCAAAAATCATTCAACCGGAACACGGCGATTATTTTCACAACTAGACATAGAATTGATCATCCCTAAAAAGTTTCGTTTAATCCGCCCAGGGGTTCAAGATAACTAGTCAGAACAAAGTTTGTGTTTTAAAACCTTTAAAGGGCTATAACTCCGCCAAAATCATTCAACTGGAACACGGTGACTATGTACAACTAGGCTTGGTACTGATCATCCCTGCAAAGTTTCAATGAAATCCGGCCAAACGAAGGCCCTTTCGTCTTAATGAGGCCATGATATAGCATATTTCAGAAAATCAAGGGCCATGACTCTGATGTAAATGGTCCAATCTGGATGTTTTTCGAACTTGCCCGAGCTGTCATTGATATTAACAATCTAGAAAAGTTTCATAAAGATCGCATGAAAAATGAAGGCTCTATCGTCTTAACGAGGCAAAATATAGAATTTTTAAGTAAATCAGGGGCCATAACTCTGCTGGTACTGGTCCGATATTGCTGATCTTCGAAATGTCCAAGCTTTTATTTATATAAACAATCTGGTAAAGTTTGGTAAAGATCGAATGAAAGATAAAGGCCCTATCGTCTTAACGAGGCAAAATATAGCATTTTTAACTAAATCAAGGGCCATAACTCCGGTGTTACTGATCCGATTTAGCTGGTTTTCGTACTTGATTGAGCTTTCATTGATATTAACAATCTGTGCAAGTTTGGTAAAGATCAAATAATAAATGAATGTGCTAGAGTGTTCACAAGGCAGAAAATGGCATTTTTCAGCAAAAACAAGGGCCATAACTCTGGTGTTTCTGAACCAATTTAGCTGATTTTCGAACTTGTCGAAGCTATCATTAGTATTACCAATCTGTGCAAGTTTGGTAATGATCAAATAATAAATGAAGGTGTTAGAGCGTTCACAAGGCAGAAAATGGCAATTTTCAGAAAAAACAAGGGCCTTAACTCCGGTGTTACTGATCCGATTTGGCTGGTTTTCGAACTTGTCCGAGCTTTCATTGATATTAACAATCTGTGCAAGTTTGGTAAATATCAAATAATAAATGAAGGTGCTAGAGTGTTCACAAGGCTTAATATGGCATTTTTCAGCAAAACAAGGGCCATAACTCAGGTGAAATTTATCCGATCCGACTGGTTTTCGAACTTGTCCGAGCTTTAATTGATATAAAGACACTGGCAAAGTTTCGTAAAGATTCGATTTATAATGAAGGCCCTAGAGTGTTCACAAGGCAAAAGTTAACAGACGGACGGACGGACGGACGACGGACAACTCGCCATCCCATAAGCTCTGCTGGCCTTTGGCCAGTAGAGCTAAAAAACAATAAACATTTAATAAAAATATTCCATTTCGAGCGTGGGGGGTGGGGGGGGGGGGGGGGGGGGGGGGGGGGGGGGGGGGGGCAACATATTATGTGTAAGAAACTATGTGTAAGAAGCTATGTGTAAGAAGCTATGTGTAAGAATTGACCAAAACAACACAAAAATATGTAAAAAAAAAAATGAAAAAATTGGAGTGTTGAGGGGAGGGGGGGGAGGTAGTGGGGGTGGAGAGGCAGGGAATGGGGTGGAGGGGGCAACATATATGTGTCAGAAGCTATGTGTAAGAATTTACCAAAACAACACAGATATATGTAAAAAAACAATAAACATTAAATAAAAATATTCCATTTCGAGCGGGGGGGGGGGGGCAACATAGCTATATGTCGAGTGTGTGTGGGTGGGTGAGGGGGTAAAGGGAGCAACATATTATGTGTAAGAAACTATGTGTAAGAAGCTATGTGTAAGAAGCTATGTGTAAGAATTGACCAAAACAACACAAAAATATGTAAAAAAAAAATGAAAAAATTGGAGTGTTGAGGGGAGGGGGGGGGGGAGGTAGTGGGGGGTGGAGAGGCAGGGAATGGGGTGGAGGGGGCAACATATATGTGTCAGAAGCTATGTGTAAGAATTTACCAAAACAACACAGATATATGTAAACAAGAGGTCAATGACCTTGAAGCTCTACTGATTGATTTTGATTTCAGGAAGTAGTGACTACAAACTTGATTTTTGAAAATCTATTTTTAGCCGTGGCGGCCATCTTGAATTTCCGGCCGACCTGAAATTTTGCTAGGATCAATTAGACATCAAGAGCAACATTTCTGTGAAGTTTCATGAAAATCTGTCAAGTACTTTCAGAGGAGTAGTCGCTACAAGTTTTCATTATATAACTCTATGTAAACAAAGATGGCCACTGGCAGCCATGTTTAACGTCGAATCAAAATAATGTTCAACTCGGATAACCATCATGTCATGCTGATCATTTTAGAAAAAGTCCCATATCAATATCTTTTATAGTTTTCAAGAAGTAGTCGCTACAAACTTATTTTTTAAAAATCTATTTTTAGCCGTGGTGGCCATCTTGAATTTCCGGCCGACCTGAAATTTTGCTAGGATCAATTAGACATCAAGAGCAACATTCGTGTGAAGTTTCATGAAAATCCGTCAAGTAGTTTCAGAGGAGTAGTCGCTACAAGTTTTCATTATATAACTCTGTGTAAACAAAGATGGCCGCTGGCAGCCATGTTTAACGTCGAATCAAAACGATTTTCGACAAGGACCAACATCATGTCTTTAGAAAAGTCCCATATCAATATCACTTATAGTTTTCAAGAAGTAGTCGCTACAAACTTGTATTTTGAAAATCTATTTTTAGCCATGGCGGCCATCTTGAATTTCCGGCCGACCTAAAATTTTGCTAGGATCAATTAGACATCAAGAGCAACATTTCTGTGAAGTTTCATGAAAATCCGTCAAGTAGTTTCAGAGGAGTAGTCGCTACAAGTTTTCATTATATAACTCTATGTAAACAAACATGGCCACTGGCAGCCATGTTTAATGTCGAATCAAAATAATGTTCGACTCGGATAACCATCATGTAATGCTGATCATTTTAGAAAAAGTCCCATATCAATATCACTTATAGTTTTCAAGAAGTAGTCGCTACAAACTTGTATTTTGAAAATTTATTTTTAGCCGTGGCGGCCATCTTGAATTTCCTGCTGACCTGAAATTTTGCTAGGATCATTTAGACATCAAGAGCAACATTCCTGTGAAGTTTCATGAACATCCGTCAAGTAGTTTCAGAGGAGTAGTCGCTACAACTTTTCATTATATAACTCTATGTAAACAAAGATGGCCGCTGGCAGCCATGTTTAACGTCAAATCAAAACGATTTTCGACAAGGACCAACATCATGTCATGCTGATCATTTTAGAAAAAGTCCCATATCAATATCACTTATAGTTTTCAAGAAGTAGTCGCTACAAACTTGAATTTAAAAAATCTATTTTTAGCTTTGGCGGCCATCTTGGATTTCACATCAACATGAATTTTTGCTAGGATCAACTAGACTTCATGGGCAACATTTCTGTAAAGTTTTATGAATATCCATCCAGTAGTTTCAGAGGAGTAGTCGCTACAAATAAAAGTTAACGGACAGACGGACGGACGGACGGACGGACGACGCACCAAGGCATAAGCTCTGCTGATCTCTGAGCAGTAGAGCTAAAAAACAATAAACATTAAATAAAAATATTCCATTTCGAGCGGGGGGGGGGGGGGGGGGGGGGGGGGGGGGGGGGGGGGGGGGCAACAATCTGTGCAAGTTTGGTAACGATCAAATAATAAACGAAGGTGCTAGAGCGTTCACAAGGCAGAAAATAGCAATTTTCAGGGGAAAAAAGGGCCATAACTCTGGTGTGACTGATCCGATTTGGCTGGTTCTCGAACTTGTCGAAGCTTTCATTGATATTACCAAGCTGTGCAAGTTTGGTAAAGATCAAATAATAAATGAAGGTGCTAGAGTGTTCACAAGGCTTAATATGGCATTTTTCAGCAAAACAAGGGTCATAACTCTGGTGAAATTATTCCGATCTAGCTGGTTTTCGAACTTGTCCGAGCATTCATTGATATTAACAATCTGTTAAAGTTTGGTAAAGATCGGATGAAAAATGAAGGCCCTAGAGTTGTCACAAGACAAAAGTTAACAACGGACGACGGACAGACGACGGACGGACGACGGACAACTCGCCATCCCATAAGCTCTGCTGGCCTTCGGCCAGTAGAGCTAACAAGAGGCCCAAGAGGGCCTGTGGACGCTCTACTGGCTAACATGGCTCTTATAACATCAATGAAGCGAGAGACTGCCATTTACGTTTTTTGGAAAGTTTTGGGCAAAATACAGCTTTTCAACTAAATCAAGGGCCATAACTAAAGAATATGGTAAAGTTTGGTAAAGATCAGGTGAAAAATGAAGGCCCTACCATATTAATGAGGCAAAAAAGAAAATGTAAAAAAAAAAATGTAAAAAAAAATCAAAAACAAAAATTCAAATAATAATATAAAAAGAAGAAAGTCATAAAATCTGGTAAAGTTTGGCAAAGATCAGATGCAAAATGAAGGCCCTATTGTAAG
>JAWPHD010024588.1:0-18776 GCA_037043455.1 Cyrtodaria siliqua | reverse complement strand
ATTTTTCAACAACCGAGTAAAGTCGATCATGAAAAATTGTAATTGATTAATCAAACTAAAGGCTTAACTGATCGATGGTCGACTAATTGATTAATCGGAACAACACTATTTTTTACAGTCACTAATACACAGTTATCCATGTATCCTCTATGTACAAGCTACAATGTTATAAACAACAAGTTCAAAACAGCCACCATATGACAGTTCCTGCTGCAGCCAGCAGACGACAGTTCCAGCACATGCATTTAACTTATGCGCAATTATGCAGGTGCACAAATTCAAAGCCAACAAAACCTCAGGTGAGAAGCAACCTGTTGACGTCCTTCAACTCCCCTCTACAAACTTGCGTTCCGTAACGATTACAAAAACCTAATTAACTGCATTCCTCTTACATTACAAAACATGCAAAACAATATCAACAACGCAATGCTTAAAGGGACATGTGGCAAACGCTGCAGACAGTTTTTCTTGCATCTTTGCGCAAACAGAACATCGTGTGGTCAATACCAGTACTAAACTATTTTATGTATTCTTTATTTATAAATAGTTTCCTCTTACGGCCCTCATACCGTGTTTCTTTCCTATACTGAAAGGAGATAGATTTTTTTATATAAAAAGTTGTTTCCAAAAATCTACGGTAATTAAAAATAACTCTACTCATGAACCTCTACACTCAAGCAGCACAGATAGATGAAGTTTTAAAAATAGATTTTTTTTAAATAACAAGACTGCCAATATTGTGCTCCTTTAATATACAGTACTAGTTTACCTAACAATTCAGGCTGCATGCTTAATGCTTTACACATTTTTCTTTGCTGGCAACAATCAGCATACCAAGACATATAAACACATGATTCAACAAGCTAGTACAAGACCTTTACACCTGATGGAGAGATAAGATCGTTCCTTTGAAGGGTGCAAAAATACTAGATACACTTTACCATTTAAACTCAATAAAATAGTAATTTAATCTACTAATACCCATTGTTTGGCAAGTAAATTATCATATTTATTTAAATAACTCATAAATGGAAATTTAAAAATATGATGTCAGTTCTCAAAATGGCAGCTTCTATATGGATCCATTTAGAACGAACTTTAAATGGGCATACCTTCTTTGTTTATCATTTGAATTTGATTATTCTTTCACCCTTTTCCAAGTTTTTCAAATCTCAATTATAAATATTGTTTGGCTATATGCCTACATCCCTTTTAATCAGGTCCAGCAGAAAAACACCATCTAGGGAACAAACTCCGTCAACACCCCAATAAAGCTGTATACCTAACTATCCCTATAAATAAACAGAAGATTGGTCTGAACAAATTTGAAGTAAGCCAGCAAAGACATAATCTCAAATTTCTGACCTACTTACAACTTGTGCCTACCACTTTTCCATTTACTTGGACTTGATACTTTTGTGGAATGTTTCAGTATAATTCGATCACAGTAAAGAAGGAAAATAACAATTGTTCGCCATTAATTACTTCTCCTTTCAGTGGCACATATCAAAGTTAATCACAAATATATTCGTCGGCCGAAAATTGATGATTTGAAAATGAAAATTCGGTTCTTGATAGTTACTGTGGCACCTTACGTACACTCTGGTCAATGTAACCTGTGATGGAGTGAGGCCAGAAAAGATCGAGTATTGATTGTCATGGATTTGTCTTCTTTATTATATAAAAACCAAATCAGATAAGTAGTTATACATTAATTAATTAATTGTTTAATCAATTTAAACGCGTTATTCAAGCTGTCCTACGCCTTCAAAAACTGGCCTATGGGAATACCACCAAAAAAACAACAACAGTAGGATGGTGATACTTACTGTTTGCAGTTTAAATAATGATAATACATTTATTTAGAAGTATATATGTCCTAGTTACGTTCACAAACATCGCATCTGTATTTGCACATAGTATTAAAATATTAGATAGATTAAATATTGAAATAATTTTATCCGATATCGACGGCTGTGTTTTTTAATGTTGTCAGGGGAGAGTACTCTAATATCGCGGTAAACAGTAGAGGCCCTGACTAGAGTTTATGGATCGCAAAAACTCTAAATAAAATAAATGGGGTATATATGCAAATAAAACTACAACTATATGCTGAAATTCAACAGTTTCTTTTAATAATCACGTAAGTTACATCAATTCATCACTCAACACTCTTGTTTTCTTTACTTTTTTTTAACTTTTGTACAAGAAGTTAGACCTTTGTAAGGCAGTGTGGACATCTGAAAACAGAGTCACGCCTCAAAACTGTAACATTACAACAGTACTTAAGGTTTGTCCAATGTGGACAGAAATCACACTTTCCCCAATAAACAAACCAAAGTGTCTCGCACCCCGTCAATATGTGCGGCTGCCGGTCACCGCACACATAACACATGTCATCCTCGCATACAGAGAATTGATCACTGTCCTCCGACAGAAGATCAATCGGACCACCCCTGCCCTTGTAATTTCCAGAAGTGCTGGCTACGGGTTTGTGCGCTTTTTCGAGTTTAATGCATGAAACCTTTGATTTGGGGGGGGGGGGGGAATTTTTACTTTGTTTTTGCCCTATTTTACCTGTCTTTGTACCATTGTTTACTTGTTTTGCTGCAGTTACATGCAATTGACCTAGGTTTGATTTTTTGGACAGATTACCCGTGATGTATGGGAGTAAAACTTTCCACTTTGGCTTTTTTGTTACCACACATGTGATGGTTATCTGCTTAAAGAAATCCTTGACTCTTTTGGTATCAGAAATCTCCTCATCCATGTCATAGTTGCCTGCTGAACAACATGGCTCAATGACAAGGGTGTCAGACACATCTGGGTGAGATTCATTGCTATCATCAACAATATCGTTTTGTGTGAGCTAGTATCAATAATATCATTGCTGTATACCGGTAGGTTGGGACATGTGCGGTTGTGCAGAAATATCTGGTTCCTGATCTGCAATGTATATAACAGAAGGAACTACTTGTGCACGGGAGATAACCGTATTGTTAAAAGGATGGACATCGGCTTTGCGAAAGGCAGACATTAAATTCTCAGGACTCAGTGCCCTAATGTATGGTTTTGCGGTCAGTTCATCAGCATTGTACCTAGATATAGAAATACCCGGATTCTTTTTCAAGTACGACTGGCACTCTTGACTGGACATAGAAATGCCAACGTCTAGAGGCTTGAGTGGCTTGAATGAGGGGGCAGTACAAATAAAATAACTTTTTCTTTTCTTAACCCACTCTGTTAGGGTTAATACAATATGAGATTTGTGGCCATCATACAACACTAATGTCTTCTGGCTGTTTTCTTCTTCTGAGACTGGAGCATATTTTACAAAATGTTTCGTGAGATAATTGGAAATGACCGTCGAGTCAGACCAACCTTTTTTGGTCAGTTCTGCAGCTGACCCAGTAGGTGTGCCATGTAGAAGATCATTATTCCACCTCTTGCCCGGGAATACGTTATATGGTGGCACATTATTACTGATCGCATTCCGACAAGCTATTATTGATGATCTTGGGGACGTTACAGACTGTGCAACAGAGTCCTTACTGTACACTATTTTGGATGGTGAGTGTTCAGTACTGATACCAGTCTCTTCCACATTAAAGTTGTTAACTGAGATAATTGTCCCAAGTTCTTTAAAGTAGTTCTCCAAAGTTTCCTGGATGCTGCCTTGGCCATTGAAAGTGCTATTTTTTGGGGTTTAGCTATTTTTAGATGTCCGCCTCTGGAGAAAGTCGTAAAACCATGAATTATTCATAACTTTCGGAGATTTTACTGGTTTACCAAGAGAAAGAGCAACGTCTCTTGACATGTACTGCAGCTCTGTTTTACTATATCCGTATTCTATGTCAGCCATGTATTTTATGTGAGAAACTAGTTCCATCTCTTCGTCTCTGCTAAACAGTGTATCAACTCCAGCGTTACCTTCGGGTATGAATTGTGAGATTTTGATCATTGGTAGGTAGCGCTCGAGGGTGATGTCATCAAAAATAGTGTTTACCGCGATATTAAAGAACCCGCGATATCAGTCTATCTCATGTGACGTTCCATCAATAGCCCCGAAAGCGCTTTGGTGTGCCTCCATTGTTCTAACGATTGCCATTGGACGCAACAATTGATTTTTTTAAATGGTTTAATCATCCAGCGTAATTCATTTCTAGTGTTTGAAATGCTAATTTGCAAAATGGAAGAAAGCATATAAAAAGACGAATACGTTCTTAACTACTTCCAGCAGTAGCAGCTGTAGAGCACTTTCTCAATAGGTATACTTATCGTTTTCTTTGCGCAAGTATGTTGTTTCTACTTTCCCAGCATCATGTTTAACAGACAACCCTTTTCTCAAAAATCATATGTTTACACAAGCAGTAACAGTAGCAGTAGCGGTAGCAAACATATGATGGTTTCGAAATGGGTTGTCTGTTAAATATGATGGTGGGAAAGTAGAAACAACATACTTGCGCAAAGAAAACATACTTGCGATGAGTATACCTACTGAAGTGGTGCTCTACTGCTGATACTGCTGGCACTGCTGGCAGTAGCTACTATCGTCCACCCAATACACGTTCTCTTTTAGACTAATTTAAACATATCGACCGAAAAAGCGTTAGATGTATGCAAAAATATCATTATTGTTGGTGCCTTAAACGAAGATCAGTTAAATGCTAATAATAGGCATTTGGCAAATATTATAATAATAAATGTGATATTAGAACCCACAGTAATTACAAACACATCAGCAACGTTAATTGGTCCCATTCTGATTTCTGATTCGCTTATTACATAAGATTTCTGATTCGCGTATTACATTAAACGCGGAAACAATAGACATCCCTCCAGAAATAAGTGACCACAAAATCAGTTTCTATGTGTTCCATTTTCTAAAGTTTGCATCCGACTTTAAAACGAAGAGTATGGTCTTAAAAAATGTGAATTATGATAAAATGAACGAAATGATAAGTCAACTTCTTCTGGTGTTTTTGGGTAAATTATTATTTCTTATATATATCAACGACATTGCTGACAATCTTCTTAGTATAACTCGTATTTTTGCAGATGATACATCTCTTGCACGTACTTCGTCTAATATTGCAGATCTTATAGGAATCTTAAATCAATATCTTAATATTATATCTGCTTTGTCTAGACAGCGGCTTGTCGATTTTAATCCAATTAAAACTAAATTGAAGCTATTATTTTTACTCTCGGTTATTTGCCTGAATATTTTGCAAATTTATTTCCCTGACATAATTGGCAGAGTTGCTCGCTGCTGGCAGTAGCAGTAGCAGTAGAAAGTAGTACCAGTAGCAGTAGCTGTTGTATACTGTCTTATTTGCTATTTACAATGTATATTATCTTGTAATCTGGTATATACTCATTCTATATATAAGCACATGCAGTAAGCCTGTGCGGGGCTTTTGTATCCAAGTTGTCTCTCTGTATACTTCTATATAAAGTTTATAAACACATAAAGAGTTTGTTAAACATATATTCCACAATATATAACATGGTGTCAGAAGTTAATAAAAATCAAACTTTACTGATTTTGGATTTACAAAATTAAGAAATAAAAACAACGACATTTTATTCTTGACAATATTATAGTTGTACACAAAAATTTTGTAGTGATTTGCTGGATTAAGTGTTGTGAACAATGGCCACATTTAACGTGCCTCCACCAGAAAATTTTAACTTCTCTCGACCTGAGGAATTTGAACAATGGTCGATTCGTTTTAACAGATTTAGAATAGCATCTGGATTAGATGAAAAATCAAAAGAGGTTCGAGTGAATACATTGCTCTACTGTATGGGCAAAAATGCTGACGACATATTCAAGTCTTTTAATTTATCGGCGGAACATGCGAAAGATTATGAAATTGTTAGCAAAAAGTTCATGGACCATTTTATTATAAGAAGAAACACAATATTCGAACGTGCAAGATTTAATTCTCGAAAGCAAGAGGAGGGGGAATCAGTCGATACATTTATTACATCTCTGTATTCATTGGCAGAACATTGTAAGTTTGGCACGCTCAAAGATGAATTAATACGAGACAGAATTGTGGTAGGAGTGCGTGACGGAAAACTGTCGGAAAAATTGCAACTGACAACCGACCTGACATTAGAAAAAGCTGTGACACAGGCAAAACAAAAAGAAGCCGTGCAGGGCCAACAAGGGATAGTGAGAAACCGGCCAGAGGTGGATAATGTAGACGCAATTTATAAGAAAAAACAGAGTAGTGTGCAAAATGCATATAACTGGAACAAGCCAAATCAATCTCAATCCAAGTGTACCCGGTGTGGAATATCCCCATTCCACGGACGAAACAGTTGCCCAGCATCAAATTCTAAGTGTCGCGGATGCGGAGCGAAGGGGCATTGGGTTAAATGTTGTCGGGCAGCTCAGAAAAACGTACATGAAGTTGCTGACGGGGACGATATTTTCCTAGGGACCATTGACGTAGAACATCTAGGCGCCGTGGAAAGTGAGACGTCGGGCAGCCCATGGACTATATTGCTTAAGGTGAGACAAGTTCAGATCAGATTTAAAATCGATACTGGGGCAGATGTAACTGTCATTTCTGAGGCTGTTTATAGCCAGCTGGGAAGTCCACCATTAACTAAATGTACAAAAAAACTTTTTGGTCCAGGAAAAAACAATTGAATGTAATTGGCTCATTGACAGAAACTATCATAAACAATTCAGAAACCGTGGTCGAGCAAATCTATGTAGTAAAGGGGCTCGATAGATGTTTATTAGGCCAGCCAGCAATATTGAAACTTGGTTTACTTGAATTGAAATATGTTAATTTGAATGAAGTCATATGTCAAAGATCGGTCGAGGAAAGGCATCCTAATCTGTTTAAAGATTTAGGAATGCTGAGCGGCGAGTACCATATTTCCCTTAAAGAGGGCGCTAAGCCGTATGCGCTGGCAGTACCCCGAAGGGTCCCCATTCCGTTGTTACCACAAGTAAAACAGGAAATTGAAAGCATGGAGAAAAACGGCGTAATTTTCCGTGTCGATAAACCGACCGATTGGTGTGCTGGTATGGTTGTAGTCCCTAAACAAATGCTTTTGGCAGGTCAAACTATCCGATGACAGCAAATTGCTGACGACATTTATCACTCCTTTTGGGAGATTCGCGTTCAATCGCCTTCCTTTCGGAATTTCAAGTGCAAGCGAGTACTATCAAAAGAGAATGTTCCAAATTCTTGAAGGCACTGAAGGAGTAATATGCCAAACGGACGACGTCTTGATATTCGGTAGAACAGAGCGAGAGCATGACGAGCGTCTGAATATTGTTCTTTCTAGGCTTGAACAGGCAAATTTGAGTTTAAATTCAGCTAAGTGCGAATTTAAAAAAACTTCCGTTAAATATGTAGGTCATATTGTTAGCGCAGAAGGGATTTCCGCTGATCCTGAGAAGGTCAATGCCATTAAGGTCATGCAGCCACCCTCGGACATAACTGGCGTACGTAGCTTTTTAGGCATGGTAGCTCAATTAAGCAAATTCACACCAACTTTAGCAGAGCACACAAAACCTATCAGGGACTTGTTAAGTACCAAAAACCAATTTTATTGGGGTCCTTCTCAGCAAACAGCATTTGATAGAATCAAACAGGTGCTCACAAGTACACCTGTTCTTGCACTTTATGATCCAAAGAGATACACTGTCTTAGCGACAGACGCTAGCTCGTTTGGGTTAGGACATTCATTATTCCAAAAACAGGATAATGGGGATCTCAAACCTGTGTCCTATGGTTCGAGGGCACTCTCTCCCACTGAGCAGCGCTATAGCACTATAGAAAAGGAAGCTCTGGGGGTCACTTACGGGTGCGAAAGAAATCGGGATTATCTCCTTGGGATACATTTCCACATTGAAACTGATCACAAACCATTGGTACCATTATTAGGTCATTAAGATCTGAATGATCTTCCAATTAGAATTCAAAGATTCAGACTTAGGCTTATGCAGTATTCATATACAATTTCCCATGTACCTGGCAAACAATTAGTCATTGCTGATTTCTTGAGCAGAAACCCATTAAAAGATACACTTTCCCAGGATGATTTAAAACAGAGCCAAAATACTGAAATATTTGTTGACTCTGTCATTACACACTTGCCAGCATCTGACTCAAAATTAGAGGAAATTAGGCAAAAACAGTCACAGGATCATGTTTGCGCTAATGGGTGGCCTGATAAAAAAAGTAAGGCATGTGAAGTCGGGAAAATTTACTGGCCTTTTCAAGGGGAAATAACAGTTAATAAAGGACTTCTTATGAAGGCTGACAGGTTAATTATCCCAAAAGATATGAGAACTGACATATTATCAAGCATACATTCTTCTCACCAGGGAATAACTAAGTGCAAGTCCGAGCTAAAGATTCCGTTTGGTGGATTGGTATTAGCAAAGATATTGAAAATCTTGTAAATTCGTGCGACACCTGTGCTAGATTACAAAATGATCGCGCGGAGCCAATGATGGCAAAAGAAAACAATGTGCGTCAAGGTGCCACGCGGCATTATAATAGAAGGCGAGGTGCGCGAAACATTGCGCCGTTAAAGAATGATGACAATGTGTATGTCAAAAACCTTTCTGTAGATGGAAGATTGTTAGAGATGCGAATAGGCCACGTTCGTACGTTATTGATACTCCGCGAGGTCGGTAGAAAGAAATAGGAGACATTTAGCTAAGCTAAATAGTTATGTAAATGAGCCTATACAAAATCACACAGAGGATCAAACTTTTGAGATTCCTGAAAATCCCAGTAATGATAGCCCATCTGCCATAGTCGAATCAAATCTAGATTCGCCCTTGTCTCAACTATATAGGAGAATGGGAACTCAAATATCACAACAAGTGAACATTATATTACCAAATCTGGTCGTTTATCAAAACCTCCTGATAAGCTTAATTTGTAAACAATGTGAAAAGTGTCCAGAGTTATCTCTAATAAGGTGTAGCCACATTATGCTCTAGAGAAAAGAGATAAAACACGGACAAGTGAATGTTGTTATCAAAATTAATTGGACAGTCTTATGAATGAATATTAGTGTAACAATTTATGAATGAAATTCTTCATGGATTCTTGCTTTGTTTAGAAAATAAGTGATCTACCATATTTTCTCTAATAACAGTTTGTTAGGCGGCTTTAAAAGGAGGATGTTGTATACTGTCTTATTTGCTATTTACAATGTATATTATCTTGTAATCTGGTATATACTCATTCTATATATAAGCACATGCAGTAAGCCTGTGCGGGGCTTTTGTATCCAAGTTGTCTCTCTGTATACTTCTATATAAAGTTTATAAACACATAAAGAGTTTGTTAAACATATATTCCACAATATATAACAGTAGCTACTGGCAGTAGCAGTGGCAGTTAGTAGAAGTAGCATTAGCAGTAGCAGTGGCGGTAGCAGTAGCAGTGGCAGTGGCAGTAGCATTAGCAGTAGCAGTAGCAGTGGCGGTAGCAGTAGCAGTGGCAGTGGCAGTTATAGATACAACAATACATATACTACATTAATTTGTACACAAAAAACCTAAAAGGATCAGATGATAAGGATCAGAACGAAAGATGGAACGTTAAACGAGTTCTTATATGAGAATACATATTACATACACCGATACAGCAACCTTGTTCAATGAACAGTAGCAGTGGCAGTGGCAGTAGCAGTAGCAGTAGCAGTGGCAGTGGCAGTGGCAGTAGCAGTAGCAGTGGCAGTAGCAGTGACAGTGGCAGTGGCAGTAGCAGTGGCAGTGGCAGTGGCAGTGGCAGTAGCAGTGGCAGTAGCAGTAGCATAGAAGTAGCAGTAGCAGTGGCAGTAGCAGTAGCAGTAGCAGTGGCAGTGGCAGTGGCAGTGGCAGTAGCAGTGGCAGTAGCATAGCAGTAGCAGTAGCAGTAGCAGTAGCAGTGGCAGTGGCAGTAGCAGTGGCAGTAGCATAGCAGTAGCAGTAGCAGTAGCAGTAGCAGTAGCAGTGGCAGTGGCAGTAGCAGTAGCAGTGGCAGTAGCAGTAGCAGTGGCAGTGGCAGTGGCAGTGGCAGTAGCAGTAGCAGTTACTGCTACTGCTACTGCCAACTTCACGTTCATCAATTATAATTCCTTACTAAACATAATAATGCTTAAGAGACCTTCTACCAAGTTTGTTCAAGTCTACCCGTCAGAAAACATGGCCGCTAGGAGCGGTATGTATTTTCCATATATGGCTATATTATTATTATACAAAACTTTAAATACTTGCGCCATAGGGACGGGGCTTACTTTTCCAATATGGCTATATAGAAAAAACGTTAAAAATGAAGAAACTGAGTTTGAATGTCGAACCCCGAACCCGGAACCCCGCGCCAACTTCACTAACATGTTTTGGTGACCATTTACCAAGATTGTTCGAACCGGGTTAATTCACTGAAAACCATAACCGCCAGGGACGTGGCTTATTTTTCCTATATGGCTATATAGAAAAAACTTTTAAAAAATTGTCGTGTAAAGCCACTAGCCAGATTTCAAAGTTTTTTTTATACAAATGGTGTTTTATTGACCCCGATTTTCAACATTCAAAGCCAGTTCGAGGCTCATCATTCAATGCCAGTTCGGAGTTCGACATTCGAACCCAGTTCGGTTTTCAACATTCAAAGCCAGTTCGGGGTTTAACATTCAAAACCAGTTCGGGGTTCGACATTCGAACCCAGTTTGGTATTCAACATTCAAAGCCAGTTCGGGGTTCAACATTCAAGCCCATTTCGGTATTCAGCAGTCGAACCCAGTTCGGGGTTCAACATTCCATGCCAGTTCGGCGTTCGACATTCGATCACAGTTCGGTATTCAACATTCAAAGCCAGTTCGGGGTTCAACATTCAAAGCCAGTTCAAAGTTCAACATTCAAAACCAGTTCGGGGTTCGACATTCGAACCCAGTTCGGTATTCAACGTTCAAAGCCAGTTCGGGGTTCAACATCCGAACCCAGTTCGGGGTTCAACATTCAGAAATAGTTCAGGGTTATATATACAAACCTACATTCAAAGCCAGTTCGGGGTTCAACATTCAAACCCACTTCGGTGTTCCAATGTCGAAACCAGTTCGGTATTCAACATTCAAAGGCAGTTCGGGGTTCAACATTCAAACCCAGTTCAGTATTCAACATTCGAACCCAGTTCGGGTTCAACATTCAAAGCCAGTTTGTGGTTCGACATTCGAACCCAGTACGGTATTCGACATTCAAAGCCAGTTCGGGGTTCAACATGCAAACCCAGTTCGGGGTTCCTCATGCAAAACCAGTTCGGGATCGACATTTGATCCCAGTTCGGTATTCGACATTCAAAGGCAGTTCGGGTTTCAACATTCGAGGCCAGTCCGGTATTTAACATTCAAATCCAGTTCGGTATTCAACATTTAAAGCCAGTTCGGGATTCAACATTTAAACCCAGTTCGGGGTTCAACATTCAAAACCAGTTTGGGTTCGACTTTCGAACCCAGTTCGGTATTCAACATTCAAAGCCAGTTCGGGGCTCAACATTCAAGTCCAGTTCGGTATTCAACATTAGAACCCAGTACGGGGTTCAACATGCAAAGCCAGTTCGGTGTTCGACATTCGATCACAGTTCGGTATTCAACATTCAAAGCCATTTCAGTATTCAACATTCAAAGCCAGTTCGGAGTTCAACATTCAAAGCCAGTTCGGAGTTCGACATTCGAACCAAGTCCGTATTCAACATTCAAAGCCAGTTCGGGGTTTTACATCCGAACCTAGTTCGGAGTTCAACATTCAACAATAGTTCAAGGTTAGACATTCAAACCTAGTTCGGTATTCAACATCCAAAGCCAGTTAGTAGTCCAACATTCAAAGCCAGTTCGGTATTCAACATTCGAACCCAGCTCGGGTTCAACATTCAAAGCCAGTTCGGGGTTCGACATTCGAACCCAGTTCGGTATTCGACATTCAAAGTCAGTCCGGGGTTCAACATGCAAACCCAGTTCGGTTTTCAACATTCAAACCCAGTTCGGGGTTCAACATTCAAAGCCATTTCGGGGTTCAACATTCAAAACCAGTTCGAGGTTTGACATTCAAACCCAGTCCGGTATTCAACATTCAAAGCCAGTTCGAGGCTCAGCATTTAAACCCAGTTCGGTATTCTACTGGCTTTGAATGTAGCCAATAGACCAAAGCGACCAAATGCCGTAGGCAATTAATATGGAGGGGTAGGTGGAAGGATTTGGGGGTGGGTGTGTGTGTGTGTGGGGGGGGGGGGGGGGGGGGGGGGGGGCGCATGATGTTACTACATTGGTGGTAACACTAAAGACAGTAACATCAATGACATGTTCTGAGAAATGAACAAAAAAAAATAACAACAGAATAAAAAACAATCTTCAATAGCCTTAAGGTAGCCATTAAGGGCAGTAGAAATGTCTTATCCACGGGTCAATGTGTTCTATTTGTAAATATAAACACAGGTGATGAAAGCTGTATATCAGAGAGAGAGAATACAAGTGATTTAAAACTCGTATAACTTTATTAATAATTATCCGATAGTATTGAACTTTAAACTGTCTTAAGCAATTTAGAACAATACATAGAATCTCTGACTACCATAACATCAGACTACATGTTTGTATGTATTATTATTATTATTTATTTTTTTATAGTTATTGTTGTAATTTTGTACAGGTACCAGTATTCAAGCCTGGTTACTGAGGACATTATGTCAATCTTCGGTTAGCACCATAAATCTAGATGTGTATCTCTCTACAGGGCTAACGCAGGCTAATGCTAGTGATCATAATTTATGGGTTAGCATCCCTTATTTGGGAGATGCTGTATGAACCAGGCCAATGCTAATGCTACATGATTTATGTGTTAGCATTCCTTATTTGTAGATGCTATAAGATTGATGAGTTAGCATGCTAATATTTACGACCATGCTAACCCCTTATTTGGAAGGGACCTTATAAAAAGGGAGGGTTTCCTTTGTTCGGGGCTTTTTATCCGTGGCTTACCTGGACTAACAAGAGATCAGTAGTTATGTGAGAGAGAGACTATCATTATTAGTAAACTGTTGTAAATATTAATTCACCATTATAGTTGGTAGCATGTAGAAATAAAGTTATGGAATATAGAATTGGACTCGATATTTCTTTCTACCTTTTGAAGTGAAGGAATTTGTAAAACTGGTGGCAGCGGTGGGATAAGAACTTTAACACATTTCTGAAGAGGAAATTTTGCTGGAACATTTAAAACAGATATTTGAAATTCGGACTTGTAACAATCACCATGAACATCCTGATGTTACTTCTGATGTGTTTGTGTATAGTTTCAGAATGTTCATTTGGAACAAAAGCAACTTCTGTTTGTAATGAAGGTGGATTTTTGCAGAACACAGGTCAGAGTTTAGAACTTGAAACTTTAGATGATGGTTATGTTTGGTCATATGACATTCAATATGACTACAAGGGACACAAATGGAAAGTGTAAAGTGTTTATAAATAAGTATGACAAACCTGTAAAACAACTGAATTTAAACGAACTTTACGATTAATGAACAATGGACTACACATGTATGATTTGTTTCATTTGACCGTGTAATGGGTGCAGACTTTGCGCAAATTGACGATGTTGTTCCCTTGTTAGAAAAGGATAGTGTGCAGAGGACTGAAAGTTTGGACAAATCGTCAGTTGCAAGGATTTCCAGAGTGAAGTTAAGGTCAGGTGAATTATGGAGTGGGATACTCCTTATTTTGCAACTTCTTGTTGTAAGAACGTGGGATTGCAGTGTGTCATTGTACAATGGATTACTCAGAATCAAGGAATTTAGTCGCTGTGGCGTGAGCCAATTGCGTATCCAACAGTGTTCTGATAGTAAAGGATTATTATATGACAGCAAGTTCATTTTTCGTGAAGGTAACGTTAATGGGCAGAATAGAAATGGCATAAATTCTGACAAAGTTGATGGCTCATTGTCCGAAAATGCAGCACCCCAAACATCACAGCGTCAGGCAGCTTAAAATATTTCTGTACAGTTAACTATTCACCAGATAGAATGACAAAACTTCAGCACCAAGATCCTGATACTGCTCCTGTTGTTAAGTGGCTCAAGTCGGACAGTAAATGACCCCCAAGGGACACAGTTGCAGGTTATTTCCGAAATATGTGGTTAGAATGGGACTTGTTGGAATTGATTTATGGTGTATTAAGAGATGCAGAGATACATTATGATCAATAAAGAGGGTTAATGTTTCCTCGAGTTTTGAGAAAAGAGGTTTTAGTCTCAGCACATGACTAAAATACTGGAGCACACTTAGGCATACATAGACAAATGCAAAATGTATGACATTGCAAGGCAGGCTTTGGGGAAAAAACAACAACACGCAAAACGGCAGAAGCGGGATTATGACACCAGAATAAGTGCTCCTATGTTTAGACAATACATTGTTCCCAGGAAAATAAGTGACCTTTGGAGGGACCAACTTTAAAAGCAAAGGTTGTGCACAATGACAGACAGAAACCATATCATAAGAACAGCTTGCCAGACTGGTCCATGAAACATAAACATATGTCAAGTCACCGTAAGCAGCCCCTTTGAGTTCCAAACACCTGAAGATGGGAACTCACAGTAAATTTGAGGAATGCAGAAGTCAGAGACAGAGTTCAACATAAACCATTTCAATGTTGACAATACAAACTTAAGATAGGAGTACTGTTAAAATTCTGTCATTAAGCATTTATAGACAAAGAAAGTTCATTAGAACTCATGATAGACAAGGAAATGTTGGGGTCATTTTGAGATTAAATCTTGAACAGAGTGGACGGTTAGCCTGGATTATATTCTTTAATTTTGTAGTGCCAAATTATTCTATTAATTCTGTGGGAAAAAAATGGATTAGGAATATTGTGTACACCCAATATTCCTTGAAAGTTATGTTTTAGAATATATTTTTATATTTCTATACCAAGTTGTGTTTTAAGGTATTCGCAAAGTATGGAAATTACAAGTGATATTCACTAAATGGGAATTTAAAAGTGTGATCGCAAAGTATGGAAATTATAAGTCATATTCACTAAATGGGAATTTATAGTGCTATTCAAACAAAATACGGAATTTATCTAATAGTTTCCCTTTTCAGATATCACTATGATAACATTAACAATAATTAAATACGCGAAATATTGTGCCAAATTATATAATCTTTATAAGATCATTAATGTCATTTTGTGTATTAATTACATGTTATTTTACTTAAACTAATTTCATTCAATTTAAATGGCACCAGGACATAGTGAGAATGGAACCAAAAATGAACACTTGTGTGATTGTGTTAAAAATACAGAGAACAATTATGTGTAGGTCTAGGACTAAATGTGCAGAATTAGGACTCAGTTTACTAGTGTGGCAAGGTTATGCCTTGAGGATTGTGTATGAACATTGGAACACACAGTATACCATGGATTTATTATATTGTTTCCTGAGGCTTTGTTTTATATCATTAAACATACACCAAATCTGTTCATTCATTTCAAGTGAAGCTTAATGCATGTTACAAAGAATTTGCGTTCGTTAAATGTAAACGTTTACTCATTTACTCTAAATAATGCATGCTTTATTTTGTAAGAATATTCTGCACAAGACAACTTTGATTATTACTTATTGAACATGTAATTTGACATTCTTTCATTTAGTGTGAATGTTGGTACTGATTTCTTGTTAAAAGAGAGGGATTTAAGGTTTTAATGGGGACCATTAAGCCTGGGAGAGGGGAGTGTTGTAATTTTGTACAGGTACCAGTATTCAAGCCTGGTTACTGAGGACATTATGTCAATCTTCGGTTAGCACCATAAATCTAGATGTGTATCTCTCTACAGGGCTAACGCAGGCTAATGCTAATGATCATAATTTATGGGTTAGCATCCCTTATTTGGGAGATGCTGTATGAACCAGGCCAATGCTAATGCTACATGATTTATGTGTTAGCATTCCTTATTTGTAGCATGCTATAAGATTGATGAGTTAGCTTGCTAATATTTACGACCATGCTAACCCCTTATTTGGAAGGGACCTTATAAAAAGGGAGGGTTTCCTTTGTTCGGGGCTTTTTATCCGTGGCTTACCTGGACTAACAAGAGATCAGTAGTTATGTGAGAGAGAGACTATCATTATTAGTAAACTGTTGTAAATATTAATTCACCATTATAGTTGGTAGCATGTAGAAATAAAGTTATGGAATATAGAATTGGACTCGATATTTCTTTCTACCTTTTGAAGTGAAGGAATTTGTAAAATTATCCTAATTTAATAAAGTTGTTTTGTTTTAGCTATATCGCCACCGAAAGCGTCTTTCCAGAAACCCTATTTTTCAGACATTCAATGGGCGAGAACTCTGTCATAAAGATTGAATCTGATTGTTTTTCGAAAGGAATCGAGATCTCATGTATACGTATGTTGCGGCCAACTTTCTCTGATATTTTCATTTTACAATTATTCCCCGGACACTTATAAAATTTAAAAACGTCTACATAACTTCACATGTTATCCCACGCCGATTAGGCGGACGGAGGGATATAAATTGCCGTTGTCAATCTGTCTTTCCGTCCGGTCCCATAACTTTGGTAATGCCTCGTCCGATTTCAATAATAGTTTGCACAAATGTTCACCACCTTAGTACGTAAACCCGTTTTTTTCGGAATCAATACTTTCTGAGTGGCACCGTCCATCTTTGATTTATTTCTAACACGCAGACCAGCGACCAACTTTTGGAGCATTGGGTGACATTTTACTTTCCCACCAAAGGAACAGACGAATACTTCGATTCTCTCGGTAATACACATGAGTTTTATGATGTGGGGCTCGAAACTAAACTTCAAAATTCTTATTTCGTGAGTATGGATCGGACTTAAGAGGATACCTCGGATACGTGCTGATTTTGTCGTTATATAGTACGTGATGTGTCGATATGCCGGATGAACTATGCAGGACATAATGAATAACTTTTCCGTAAATAATCGGATGAAAAATGACAAACGTATCAAACAGTTTGCAAACATGATTATAAGTGATAAATAATTCATGAATGGATGTTTTACAATATTGTATTTACTTTGTATACACAATCTTTAGCAAGAAATAAAATGTTGTTAATAGCTTTGTCTCTGTTTTTTATGCGGTATACTACAATAAAACACATTTTAAGTTTCTTCATTTTGCTTTCAAATGTATTTAAATGGTTTAGGCATCCACGTCTTGTCTGATTATTTAGAGTTCTGAAATATGTACAATGTCAGTGTAACAGCAAGCTGTGGTCATATGGAGTTCCATAGGGTGTTTACTCCTATTTTTTAGTCTACTTTCAATGTTTTGACTGTCTGCTTGGCTGTCTGATATCTCCTCATTTCCGATTTAGCAATCTCGATCGCTTGAGCCACTGGTGTCACTGGCCGTTGAATAGCTTTTTCTTCAACTTCTTTCAATCTCTTGTTTCTAGCCCCGCTGCCCACGATATAACGCCCATATGATCGGGCTGAACGTAACCGTCTCTTAGACCTTTGAAGTGTTGATACATTTCTCGGGGTCTGCAACGTACGGTAAGCATTTTTGTAGTTGGTAATCGTATGCTTCTAGGGAACGCATGTTTGTGTCGATTACAAACGTAGTTATTACTTTTCTATTCTTACGTACTTCTTACATCCTTCTTACGTATGTCAATTATAATATGATGTAATCTGTTGGTTCTTCTTCATCATCTTCAGTTTCATCATTATCGGTTCCATCAAACTCTGCATCATTCTCAACTTTCATATCCGTTTTATTAACGTTTACGTCATGATCCGGCTAAACGTCGACAAACATACTTTTCCTTAAACGTACAGCTTTTCGGGGAGATTCTTACATACTCATGCCGTGATGTAACCTTAACATTTTTGCCGATATCTAAGAACACGTTGTTGACAAGGATCCTTTTGCATCTGATAACGTTCAACCAAAAAATGGGTGTAGCCATCACGTAGACGTTTGCTTAATGTAGGTAGCATGGTATTAGAAACGCCTTTTCGTTACACGTTCTATCTTGTATGTATTTCAGCTGCTTTTCTTAAAATTCGTTAGCAACATAATCCCGAATAGGTGTTTGGAATCGTCTGTTCCACACTGTTCGTTTTACCTCCATCTTTCTCATCATCAATATCATCATCTGTATCATCATCGTAATCGTCAGATTCTCCATTTCCTATTTCACCGGATGGACCGACATAATCTACCGAATCCTCGTGGCTGCCTGACATTTGGTCATAGTTTACTTTAAACTGTTTTCTTATTGATGACATAGCCTCGCGACTATTTGATTCGTTTCCCTGTTCCTGTTGTATACTGCTCCTGTTACCCGTTTTACACGTGTCCAGTACGTCATTTTTGAGGCTTTGGTGTTCCGGTGTTGTCGACTTTAAATCAACCACGAGGTTTTCACGTGGACGTTTTACGGCCTCTTCGAATGTTTTAAGAAGATGTTGACTATGTAATGGATATATACGCCGAGCCAGTTATCATTTACTGCTTATCTATGGGATTATTGACAAGAACCATGTACTGAGTGTTGAGAGATATATCCCTACACGCTTTTCCCTGAGGAAAAATATTCTGAGTCAAGTATATGACGGATAGATATCGATGGTGCGAGACTGGTGGTGGTGATGGTGGTGGTGGTGGTGGTGATAACGCTATGTATATTTTTACAAGAAAATATAGTTAAATCAATAGCAGCGTGTTGTTATTATTTCATCGATTAGG
>JAWPHD010024587.1:0-18788 GCA_037043455.1 Cyrtodaria siliqua | reverse complement strand
TAATTTACTTATCGTACAATTTGGTTAATGAAACAGCGACATATGCAAAATGCAATAACATGCACATATGATACAACTATACTGGCATGAGTATGCACATATGATACACCTGTACAGACATGAGTATACACGAATACATATGTGTCTCCAGATGCGGGCCAACAGTGTATGTCATGCAGCGGTGTAGAAGATGTCAGCGACTGTCAACACAACGTGGCATGTAATGACAACGAGGTAAACACATCCCTACCGATATCACATACATAATAATTCGATCAAGTCACGAGGGCTTAACAAATATTGAGCGAAAAAGGTTGTTCCGAACTTTTTTCTTACCAGAGACATTCTGCTCTCAAAGTTCCAACCTAAGGACGCCCCTGAGACCCATTCCGCCCTAAAACCACCCCACCCATCCCCCACTTCCCAACCGGTTCCCTAAAGCACTTCACCGATACACATCTACCATCTACCGTTGAAATGTTATTTTACTATCGTTATCATAAGTGTTTGCTACTAAGCATGTTATATTCAAGGGATAAGACCTTGCTATCCTCTGTGCAAATGCATTGATATACATGTAGAGTACCCTTTAATGTATACCACCTCGCTACGTCTATGCATTGAATGTGACTATTACAACGTGCTAGAAGTACGCAACAATGCTCAGGTTTGTAACTTAGTATTGTAAAAATAGGTATGTCTGCATTTCCCTTTCTATATTTGATTTAAAGGGTCTGGAGGCGATGTAGAATATTAATTGGTGTCAATTTAAATACAAAAGAAAACCCTAATAATGCGCTTCAGTTTCTTAAATGTGCGCATGCATTATATAATGAATGAATGAATGAATGAATGGTGTTTTACGGCACGTCGACACATAAATAGTTCATACTGTGCGCAAAAACAGATGAAAGATGAAGAAATGAAGTAGTTATTAAAAATTAATGTAAATATATAAATATAAAACTATTTACAAATAAGGGATGATATGGTGATAATATAAGTTTGGTTGAATTATTATTTACGCAAATATTTCAAATAGTATTTTTGTTGTTAATTCATCACTATTAATTCATAGGTAGCTAGCAAAATGGATAAAATTGTGTGTATATCACAAAACAAGAATTTATTTTAGCCTTAAAGCATCGTATGCATCAACATTTACATTAATGATTTGTGCATTAAAACCAAGCTTTCTCGACCAGATACTAGTACTTGCATTAATAATAATTAAATCGATCTAGTTTAGTTTACTTGTATGCAACTGATACACATTATGATGGTTTTACTCGTATTTGGATTGATAACCATTATTCTTCCAGATCGCACCAAGCCCCTTTAAAGCCTCGCTTTGCACGCGACTTTTTTCTTCTATTTCTTAATTATGTTTAATCAATAGAAATAAACACAATCTGAAACTTACAGACTAACTGTGTAACTGTTTTCAGGTGTGTTTTTTTCACCACTACGTCACTGAATCGGAATCGGAAGGTTATGACTTTGGATGTGCAGCGGAACAGGTAAATTTAAATACAATTGTATACAACGATTTTTATATTCTCTGCCAGGAACGTCGTTCATTGACTTTTACCTCTGTCAACGTCTCAGAAAGTTGTCCGCGATCTACATTAGCATAGCAATATGAACCTTATTTAAATTAATTTGTATGATTTAGCATCAAAAACCACCCTTCTTGTCGAGTTTTTCAGACCAAACAGTTCTTCATTAACAATAATTAAACCCAAGGTAACCAAGTAATTTAGTTAATGCAGTTTTTCTTGTGTATTTGGATTGACAGCAAGCACTCTTCCAGATCGCCCTAAGTCCCTTTACCGTGTTTAGCTAACCAAGCATCAGTCTTTATATAACACGAGATAACTGTGATGCTAAATATCTCAGCCCGTCAGAACATTTAACAGGAGAATTCGAAATAATAGACACAGAAAAGTATGTATAAACGTCGAACAGGAAATGTAACAGTCAACCACAAACAAATATTAACACAAACAATTAAAACGTTAATAATAAGCAAGGCATGTGACATCACAAACACGAAGGTTTTGACAACAGGGCTACCGAGTTGAAACGGTCAGTTCTAGGGTGTACACACCCTTACCTCCTACCCCACTGTCATCCCAATAAAACGGGACAGTGAAAATAAAGAAATCCCAACCAAGCTATAATCTTTAAAAAAAAAAGACAAGGCAGCATTAATAGCCAATATAACTTATAAGAAACATTCGTTTGATAATGAATACATAGGTGTCATCTGGATACGTAATATAAGTTTTCGTACTATATTTAAACTATGACGTGTTCCCGTTGCATTATGTGGAAATAAAATAGGGAACGTACCAGACATAAAAATAAAAAAATCACGTGCATGTGTCCTTCTTTTTGACACTTTCAATAAAAGTTCTGATCATACCCTAGATTGGTTGACCAAGGATCTTCCGAAGTTTGTCAATCACATCACCATGGAAGTCCGGTTGTGATAATCATTGTAGCAGAATAGTCATTAAATTGATTTTATACTTAAAAGTAGATCAGGGTTACGATAATAACATTTTGCAAAGGTTTTTCGAAACTTATGGTAACGGTAGCCCTTATGGAGTAGCTTTTTAGTTCTACAAAGATTACGAATAGTAAAGTCCTCAACACGACTACAAGCTCTAGAAAAACGAATACGCTGAGAAACATAGACCCCCATAAGAAGTAACTCGGGGAACTGTTAACTTTGGCAAAATTCAGCAAAATCAATCCGAAATGTTAAAGTAACAATCCCGCCAACAACAGCCAGATTTAAGAACAGATGTACATCGTTTATAAACCTATTGACAACGAGATATATACATGTATATAACTTACATATTTTGAGAATCCAAACTCTATATATAGACACAATATTACGGCTTTAGCTGGCCAGTGCAAATCCCGAAACTGGAACGTCGAATTAAGACTTACCAACTCTTAATTCATTTTGCGCATATTCCATCACAGGTATTTTAAGAAACCTTCAATACAACTATACTTTTAATCGGCACATATTCATTATTATATGGCCTGGATAGAGTTTAGATAAATGCGTTTTAGTGTAATTTTTCCGTTATTTGGCGGGTTAGTTCCGTTAAGCTTCTGCAGATGTCGATGTATGCATTTAAAGCCTAACAATGCCGTTACCATATCAATATTGCCGTCCTTGGGGGGTTTTTTGAGGCTGAAATAACAAAAAGTTTAAAAAACATTAGAAGGGTCTTTTTCGTGCATAATGAAGTACTATATATGCATATGTATATAGATTGCGTATTTTTAACAGGTATAACATATACACGCAATATCATTTGATACAGAATAACGTTTTATATCTAGGTAATTCAAAGACGCTATAACGGCTCTGTGGATTTCTACAGGAATTGGCAGGCATACAAGGAAGGATTTGGGTCTCCCTATGGCGAATATTGGCTCGGTGTGTACACATCGTAACACGACATATAATAGTATTGTATTATATAGTAGTAGTAGTAGTAGTAGTAGTAGAAGTAGTAGTAGTAGTAGTAGAATTATATTAGTATGCCCCCACCACCTCTTCTACTTCTACTATGAAGCTATGAGCTTTGAAGTTCTGAAATAAGCAGTATTCTAACACGACCTCTGCAGTCTTTCATATACACAAAGAAGGGAGACAGCTGTATGTTATTCTACGATAAAACACAGCTGTTACATTAATTTCCCGCGTATATTTCATCCGTTGGAAGCGCCACGTTACATGACGTCACTTGGTAAATATACGTGACGAAGACAAACTGAACAGTAATTTTAATGAAATGTTAATTACAACAAAATTGCCATTCTCCCAAACCGTGCACATGCCCGAAATAAACCTATCATATGCACATGTACATATAACATTAATAAGCATCTTGAACAAGGTGAGAACGTTTGACGTCATACAGCGAAAGCTATATGACGTAAGCAATGACTTAATTGTTTGTCACGTGAAAACTAGTGCATTGAAACGGAGAACTTTGCATACGGGGGCGCCTAATGGAACAGCCTGTAAACATAGCAGCCTGATTACCTTGACCTCCGAGATAATATATAGTGCCCCAACAATAGCGTAAATAATGGGGTAGTTGTTGTGTTAGAATCGAAATAATAAATACGGACCTGTATTTTATCGGTGAATAAAATACAGTTAGTCGTTCGGATGCGAGAAATTAAATCACTTGTGCTAACGCACTCGTGATTTAATTACTACGCATCCGAACTCCTAACTGTATTTTATTCACCGATAAAACACAGGTACTTATTTATTATTTCTTAAGTAATAAGGCGGTTGTTAACTTACTTTAACGTTGACATTGTTACCTTAACGGAGGTTGTTACATTTAACGGATTTTTTACCTTTAACGTTGTTACATACATTACATTTACTTCTACTAATGCCGTTCCTTTTACTATAACTACTGCTGATGCCGCTGTAGATGCTGTACTACCTGCTCCTACTACCAATTCTGATGCTGCTGATGATGTTGCTACTAATAATATTACTACTCTTACTGCTAATTACTACTGTTGGTATAACTACTGCCGATGATAATTTTGCTTTTAGCCCAGTTGTTTACTACTACTACTACTACTACTACTACTACATTAGCAGCAGAAGCACTACTAATGCTACTACTACATTAGCAGCACTAGCAGTATCATTAGTAGTAGTAGTAGTAGTATTAGCAGCAGCAGCAGCACTAGCAGTAGCATTATTATTATTGGTAGTAGTAGTAGTAGTAGTAGTAGTATATTTATAATTAACAACTACTTAGGTGTCGGAGCCTCTTGTTTAACATGCTAACGACGGAAGTTACAGTAATATTAACCTACGACTTCCGTCTCGGTCAAAAATACTTTTACTGGGGTCCATAGAGCCAAGTATCGACCTCATCAAAAGTCAAAAAAAGCTATTATTGTAGAATAAGTTACATGTTCTTGATTTTGCTTAATTCAGTGTAACTAAAGTTAATTTACAGCTCCCAGACCATAATGGGCTTTAATAGCTTCTTAACAGGTGCACGTATGCTTCCAAACAGATGCACATATACGTGTTTTTACACAGAGAGAGAGAGAGAGAGAGAGAGAGAGAGAGAGATTGAAAATGCGTGTTGGGATAGCTGTGGTCGTCTACAAATGCTACAGTTTATGTTCCGACTTCTGCACCTAATTGTACTATATTACTGTAACTCTGCTGCATTAACATTATATTTCAACTGATTAATCAAAATCTTTGAATGTAGGAAATGACATCATTCATGAATTGACGTCACACGCAAATCACGACCTGAGAATAAACATGACTGACTTTGACAGTGTCACGAAGTATGCCGAATATACGCTGTTCCACATTGGCGATGAAGAGAATAATTATCGACTGACGTTGTCCAGTTACTCTGGAGATGCAGGTTTGGTTTCTTGATTTTGACAGCTATTTGACATACTCATATTAAACCAGTTCGTCGTTTAACAAAAAGTGCATGGCGTTGAGGGTAAGGACCGGGCAGTCAGACCAAAAAACAGACAACAATATGGACTAAAAGGAAACTGAAGTCCCTATAACTTGCCTAGTCTGACTGCCCGGTCCATAAATGTGCATATGGTCGGAAAAAAACTCGACACTTTACTTTTTTTCGAGAGTAAGTTTAATACTTATTATTGTAAAAACGAGAAGAGAGAGAGAGAGAGAGAGAGAGAGAGAGAGAGAGAGAGAGATAAAACCCTTTAAGATGCTGCTCATGGAACATCCCCGTCTAAGAAGGAATACTTAACGATTTAACGATACTTAAATTGTAATCATCTAGCTTGTCATAACGTTATTATTTCTCCATCTTCCATGGAGAAAAGAAGCGACTTAGTCTTACATATTAGCTTTGTTGAGATGAATTCTTCACGATATAGTTCATTTACTATAGTAGAAAAGATGGTTGTCACGTTTATATATCATCCAGATATCGATAGGTGTTGTTAACGGCTTCGGCGACATTTGCCTGAGTACCTGGTGAAAGACTCGTCAATAAATCTATGTCATAGCAATACAAAAACAAATCTGCGACTAGAGTTGCAAAGTTTATTTCCAATGGAATACTAACATTTCGTCTGTTAACAGTGCTTCCGAACCTGACAACACAAGAGAAGTGACGTGTTCACCAAACATGTTTCAAATGAACTTCATGTTGATAAAATCGAGTTTTTTTCCAACATCAAGTACCTTGTCTGCATTTAAAAGGGTAGTGTTCATAGTTTTTCCATAAAAGGAGCTAAATGCAAATATTGATGAATGGACAGACATTACCATTCCATAGGCCAGATTCGGTCAAAAAAATAGATGTGTGTCCATCATATCAGCTTGTTATTTCATTATGCTAAATATAGGCTTTACTTATAGACAGTGTCCCTTTAAATTGTTAATTTCATATTGAACATGTTTAGCCTGCAAAAAGGTCCACTATTATAATTGGGAATTATCATGTTACACAGGCTGTTGCTTTTTGCTCTCACAAATTGATATTTTATATGTCCTATTGTATCACGAACGTGTCATCACGAAGTAATGCTGGTATCTGCTTGATGAAATAAAATAGTTTTAAAGGCCATGTTTCACTATAAAAACTCCAACATGGCCTTTTTTCAAATCATTATTCTATCAAAGAGGTTTAATCACAAATTTTTAAATCATATTTAGCATTTTTAAAGCATAATTTGGCATATCAATACATTAAACATTACAATTGTATCATTTATTTATTTTCTATACAAAACATTTTTGAACTGAAACAAATTAGATGTTCTTTAACGGCTCATCAACACATTATAGGTTATTCACAGCCACCCCAGAGAGAGGGGAAGGATACATAGGAATCCAGGAACCTGTTCTTACTATCAAATAGATTCCTAAGGCTCTTTAATGTTCTTGGAGGATAGACTCCAATACATGGGACTGCGTAATTATTTTGTGTTTGTTTTATAAGCTCAAAATAACAGTGTCCCTTTAAATAGAATAATTATTTTAGCATACTTGGTTGTTGTATAATGTTTGTCAACATTAAACATTGTAAGTGCTAAACCTTTAAATATAAAATTGTCTTTATTATCATTGAATCTAAATAAAAAAAAAAATAAAAAAATCTGCAATTAAGTGAGGAAGTGTCGATTCTTACGGATGTCGGGAGGAGTACAGTACTGGTTCTACCCAGTAAAAGTGGGTGGTCTGCCTGCACCAGAAAAAAATCGAACGTCATATATAACCTTCCATGTGTTGAAAATGACGTAAACACCATACAAACAAACACATGTTATGCTGTTAATTGTTTGATTTAAACATATTTATTTCCAGAAACTTTAAATACAATTTGGAGATGGTATACGTTTTGTGAAATTTGGAGACAGTACATGTATTTAAGAGACACTGACCTTGACACAGGGTCGGTTTGAGGCTGAAAGTTATTGGAATGAGAACGATGAACACTAGGACAAAAAAGCAAAATAATTTAACGCACATTTTAACACAGTTTTTGAAGACTGTACATGTATTTAAGTGAAATCTGAAAGTTGTTGGCATTAAGAAGGACAATGACATTTATGAAATGTGAACACTCTGCTCCAAAGAACAAAACAGTTATAATAATTTAACGCACTTTAAAACATTTTTTTTTGGTGACAGTACATGTATTTAAGTGACTTTGACTCCGACCCATGGTCAGTTGGAGAGCTGGAAGTTATTGGTATTAAGAAGGACAATGACAAGGAGATTATATATGAAATTCGAACTCTGCTCCAAAGACAAACAAGTTATAAGAATTTAACGCACTTTAATACAGTTTTTGGAGACGGTACATGTATTTAAGAGGTAACTGACCTTGACACAGGGTCAGTTGGAGGCTGAAAGTTACTGTAATAAGATGAACAATAACCTGTGATGTTATATATGAAATTGGAACACTCTACTCCAAAATTATAAGAACTTTTAACGCAAAATTTAACCAAAATCTTAACAAAAACCTTAACCAAAATCTTAACCAAAATCTTCAAGCTAACATATTGCATTGTAACTTTCTTGTCCTTGGGAGTGGAATGTTCAATATTTGCGTTAACATTTGGTGACGGTACATGTATTTAAGTGACGCTGACTCGGACCCAGGCAAAATAGCTATGTGTAAGAATTGACAAAAACAACACAGAAATATGTAAAAAAACACATTAAAAAATCGTTTTGAGTGGGGGGTGAGGGGGTGGAGAGGCAGGGAGTTGGGGCAACATATATGTGTAAGAAGCTATATGTAAGAATTTACCAAAACAACACAGATATATGTAAAAAATAATAAACATTAAAACAAATTCCAGTTTCGAGCGTGGGGGGTGGGGGTGGGGTGGGGACGGGTGCAACATAGCTATGTGTAAGAATTGACTAAAACAACACAGAAATATGTTAAAAAAAGAAAAGTTTCAAGTGTGTGTGGGGGAGAGAGACAGAGGGTGGGGGGAGGGAGCAACATATATGTGTAAGAAGCTATGTGTAAGAATTTACCAAAACAACACAGAAATATGAAAAAAATATATATAAATTAAATAAAAATATTCTAGTGTGTGTCGGTGATGTGTGTGTGGGGGGGAGGTGGCGGGGAAGAGGAGGCAGGGGGAGGGGGCAATATGTGTAAGAATTGACAAAAGCAACACAGAAATATGTTAGAAAAAGAGTTTGAAGTGTGTGGGGGGAAGTGGGTGTGAAAGGCGGGGGTGGTGGGAGGGGCAACATATATGTGTAAGAATTGACGAAAACAACACAGAAATATGTAAAAAAAAAAAGGGAGGGGGGGCAACATGCTCATTAGTTGAGCTAAAAACTAATAGAATGAATATGTTGACGACGTCGAGCCCGTCAACATTAGCGGCGCCCACGTCTCGCATTTTTTCAAAAAATCGGTCGATATTTTAATAAGATCAATCTGTATTGTATGGTGTGCCTTTCTTTGAGCAATTCAAATGGCCATGTTGGTGAGTGCGTGTATGTTTAATGCAAAACTCAACATTTTTTTATTATTTTAAATCAGTTGTGATGGCATTTAGATCTGTGTTTTATTGTAATTTATTTAAAAATGAGCTGATATCTTTGGAAGTTTGTGTAAAGCTCAATTGCCTTTTTTTCTTGGTCTTTTATATATTCCGTCGCATATATGCATATAATTTCATAAAGTGTTATATGTTATTCAGGTGACTGCCTATCAGGACGAACCGGTATGGAGTTTTCAACGTATGACCGGGATAACGACGTCTACGGCTCCAGCTGTGCCGTGGAATATAAGGGTGCCTGGTGGTACGCTGCTTGTCACTGTGGAAATCTAAATGGTCAGTATCTCTCTGGACATCACGATTCATTTGCCGACGGTATAAATTGGCAAACTTCCCGTGGATACTATTATGCACTGAAGTCTGTAACAATGATGATACGAAAATATTAAACGCAAATTCACGAGTATTGCTGTTGTTGTTTTGTGCTTTTTTTTAATTGCAAAGTAGGTTTAGAATATGAATACTAGAATATGAAAAGCATTTCGTACGATGCAACAGCTTGCATATGTATGAGAGATTTGCGTTTGCCTCTTGGTGCAACTGTTCCAACTGTATCTGCCTAATAAACTGGCAGATAGTTGGTGTAATAGATGCAATCATAGGCGAAACGTCCATGGTATGTATTCACAGTCGACACAATTTCAAATGTGTTCAATGTCATGGCTCCACGCAAAATAGCAATGGTTGCAGATAAACCGCCATAATTCAAAATGGAGAACGATTTTGATCGTTAATCCAGTTCCTAAAAATATCCCCATCACAATCGAATCATGGTTTCCAGTAGTATCTAAGTGGAGTGCGTTGTCCGGTGGTAGAGCATCGGAATCCAGATCAAAAGGTCATGGGTTCGATCCTCGTCGTGATCGGGTTATTTATTCTTCAGTAAGATAATTAATCCACATTGCTTTGTACTGGTTTTACCCATCGAGAGCGCTTAATATGTTGCAAGAACTTGTTTCGCTATCGCCTGGTAAACATTCGCTCCACAACCAAAAGGAGAACATTGAAAATTGAGCGAAAGCCACTTCCGAGAAGGAGCGAAATCGCGCTTTTCATCAACAAATGTGAGTATGATCTACTTTTATTTCTTTTAACAAGAACAACAGTTTTTTTCACAAATCGGGAAATGTGTTTCCGTGTAGGCATATTTATACTTCATGTAGAATACAATTTCGCCTTTTAAAAGTCTAAATTATAGCGGCTAGAACTTTTCTCCTGTCGATAGTTGGTGCAGGTTTTTCCACGGTCATACTTTCAACTTGTTTTTTTAACCTATTTGCATTCAGGAAGTATCTCGATGGTGAAAATCACTCGAAGTAGTATAGATACTGGGGTATAAGCGCAATTTCCTCCCTCGCGACAAACAATCAGCAGTTATCAGTTGTCTCCAGTTGCCCTTAAACGCCAAATGACGGTGGGATACTTGCTACCAGACCCCTCGCAACTATACAAACTGCTTGATTAGGACCAGGAATAACTTTACCAAAAAACCCAGTATCTATTAATTTGGTATGAATAATATTCCACTGTCTCCTTTTTGTAAATAACTTACTATGCATAATTTATTTTTAAGTTCTTATTTAATATTTTCAATATCCTTAAATGGGACCCAACTATTGAAATCCTCATTGTAACCCTTCCATTTAATCAATGCTTGTTTCTTTTTGTAATCACGTCGTATTACTTTTTCAATCCTGAATATTTCTTGCTTTGCTTTTATCATTTGTAATTCATAAAAGCTTCCATCAATGTTTTGGTTGTTTAAATCTTTTATTTTGTATGTCACAGGATTTGTGTTCTGAATTTCACCAACAACAAATATTTCTTCAGTCCAATTTGGAGAGTAGCCTTTTTCAAACGTTCTTTTATATTTGCTGATTCTAACATTATCCCCTATTTTAAACATTGGCTTAATTTGATTACTTTTCATTTTTCCATACGAGTTGAAATACACCATGCCTTTATTTTTTTTATCACTTGCTTCAGTCGGTGTCATTTTAATACTCCGATGTTTTGTGCTATTATACGTGTCAACCATTTCTTGTAACACGTCTAAATACGTGTTTGTATTGTTTGCTGTGAAATATTTCCACATCCTCTCTTTTAATGTTCTGTTAAATCGTTCAATTACTACAGTTTTTCTAAAATTAAACATGTGATACATTTCGATATTATTATCAACAAGGAACTGCTTGAATATTTTATTGTAAAATTCTACTCCTGGTCAACCCATAGCAATTTACATTGTCTTCCCATACTTACGATTTTTTGGAACGCTTTGGTAATTTCTAAACCAGTTGTATTTGGAAACCCAAGCAAATTTACTAAATACATCAATAACAGTAAGCAAGTATTTAGTACCTTTATCATACTTTGAAAACGATTGCATATCAACCAAGTCAGCAGACCATATTTTATCAATTTCATTAACAATCACACGGCGTTGAGTGAACTTTCTTTGTTTAGGCTTATGTTCATCTGCTAACTTGTCAGTCCATTTGAACGCCTTTTCTCGTTTTTTAATGCTCCAAGACCAAGTTTGTATTTAGTACTAATAACCGGCTTAACAATTAAATTCTTAGCGATTTTTTCCCCAAGTGATTTAGACTTACTTTATTTAAACCGGTCAGCATGCTTTTATCACACATTGATTTATTACTAGGATTTTTGTCATAACAATAATCATGCTCTTTGCAAACATCATCTAACTCATTTACTGGTTCTCCGCTATCAAGTGGGTTACCCGGGCCGCAATATTTATAACCAGGACTTGTTAACCCCTTTTTAGGCAATAAAGGAAGCATAACTGTAAGAATATCAATACTTTCACCTTGTGTACTTTTGACAAACTGTGTTTTAGTAATACCGCAATATGCACAAGTTGCTTTTAACATTCGTCTGCCATTTTTTGCCAAAACATACTGAGGATTAACATTTTCAGAAACCATCTTTTCTTTAATACAGTAACTCATATACAAATAAGATTAGACTAAACTTTGTTTACAAAATATGATTTTATTTTCTATTGGATTGTCAGATTTTAATATTTTATAAAGTACATCATAAATCTTATGTCCATCATGAAGAATAAACAGAAATATCCGCACAAGACACTTGTTTTATCTTGATACTGAATAGTGTTGTATTTTATATTAGGTATGTAAGTTAAAACTTCTTGTGGTGGGCTTAGACCAAACGGATCGAAGTAATAATTATCATAGTAACAAGTCCAGTGTGTACCAGGTCCAGTATGATCATCAAGATTAATAATACAGCATTTTTGTTTATTTTGTTTTGTCGGTAATTTGTTCTTGCTAAACACTCCACTGAAGTTTTTAATACCTAACTGATTGACCAATTTCATTATATCTAAGTTAGAGATAGGCTCGTCTTTTAAAATTAACTTTTTTTACGAATGGGATACTTCTATATGGTCTAATTTGTGAGTCTACCTGTAAACCATTTCCACGATCAACTCTTAGTTCTTTTCCTTATTTGCCTACTTGTAAACCTTTTCCAGTTAAGCCACTAATAAGGGATCCAATAAATGGAATTCCTAATGATGCAAGCAGTCCAAGAAATCCTCCATCTTGTCGTTTCTGCTTTGTCAAGGTAATAGGACAACAACCTTTAGATTTTATTATCTTGTTTTTTGTGTAAGTATTAATTTATTTGATCCAAGAAGTGCTTGTTTTTTGTTACTGGGAATAGTTACCATCCCATTTCCAAATAGTTTGCCGATTCAGTACTTGCCAGACCACTCAGTACCCCTGTTGCTAGTGGTGCTAATACTTTCGGAGCGAGTCTAGTAACTGTTGGTAATATTGTTTCAGTCAACAAGCCAGCTAATGCTCCCAAAAAGCCTCCATTTTTAGACAGAGATCTCATTTGTGTTTTTGATATATTTATATCTAATCCACGCCCACTGTTTATAGCTTTACCAATGTTTTTAATTTGAGTTGTTGTTAACAACAAATAAAAATCTCCAGTTAGTTGGTTATTTGTTAACCGGAGTGTCAATTCACTCTTGCTCTCATAAGCCCTCGTTAAACTCTGTTTTTTGCCATCTGTTAAATTTACTGAATACTTTTGGTAAGTCATATATATTATAAATTAGATTAAACAATAACTAATTCATTTCCAACGGTATCAATAACATCATCTTTCTCGTATAAGATCAAAGCATGAAGTGTATATGGGGCAGCAGGAGATATATTTAATTTATATCTCAAGTTAGTTGTTTTAGATCAACACTGACATCTTCTTTGCCTTTGCACTTTAAATCAAAATATATCATAATAAAAAGATATTTACTTCTATTGAGTAAAGTTCCAGTGTCTTTATCATTTTGTTTCTAAGAATAATTAATAACATTTATAAATATTCTGTATTATCATAACTGTATTCAGTATCTGGATAATAAATTCCGCTTCCAACTTCTAATCTAGCTGCATGTAAATAGCATTTAGTATTATTAGCATTTAGTTTAAAAGTACCTAAAACATGAGGATTTTGTGTTTGAGAAGAACTCTTGTCGGCCCTTTGCAAATACACAAAAACATGTTTAGGATTTTTAACACCAGCCACTATTCTAAATAGAGCCTCGACCGCTTGGCTATTTCCACTTTGTTGTATCATTTCACGAAGGTAAGTCCATCTTGTTTTTGTCATGTGATTTGTCATTACGTAACTTATGACATCTTGGTTAAATATCATTCTGGGTATCCACAAAACTAATTTATTAATAACTACTCGGCCATCATCACCACTTGATTTGAAAATTAGCGCATCATCAGCTGTCAGTTTCAAGGTAATTTGAATCTGACTAGGAGGAAGCATGTTTGTTTCAAAATCTTTAAAAAAGGAATATTTGTTTAATGGGATCATAGATGCAACTTTTTGATCAGCTATGATTACAGTATGACGAGTAGCAAACCCTTTATTATAAGTATCTTCATCCTTTCGAGCTTCTGCATGGCTATTATTGTCTAAATAAAAGTATTCGTTTGCTCCGGTTGATTTTGCATAATCGGTAGACATTTCCAGTAAACTTTTGACGTTAACAAATCCGTGAAGATTATTTCCATCGTAAACTGACTTTCCATTTTGCTTTACTTGCATTTGATTGATTAATGAAGCTGCATCGTTAATTAAAGCAATTCTGTCAGTATCTACGGAAGCGGCTCCATCAGCAAGTTTGTTTACTTGAAAACTGATTTCAAAATATGCGTTATACCAATCAAAGTGAGAACTTCTATCATTTATTGAACATTTATAACAGCTTTTCATTTGTCTGGTAGCATTTCCAGGTAATACTATAGGAGTATCTAATTGAATAGGTACATAATCGTATCGGGTATTATATATTTCACTTCTAAACATCTATATATACTATTAATTAGATTATTTTTTATTAATTAATCGATTATTTCTTGCACGAACATTTGTACTCTTGGTTCTCCTTCCGGAAAGTATTCTATTAACTTTTGCATGAGCATTTGTACTTTTGGTTCCCCTCCCGGAAAGTAATCTATTAATTATTTTTTCTTCAGCTATATCACCAGCTACAACTTTAGCTACATCTTTTGTGGCAGCTTTTGTAAGTTTTTTTAAAATTATCTCACCTTTTGGTTTAGGTTTCACAACTGAAACTAACTCATCAGCAGCCATATTTCCTACTTCATCCTCAAGTTGTTTAGAACCACTCTCTATGATTTGTTTACCAGCAGTTTCTAATGCCTTCTTACCTTCTGTTTTCACAGACTCACTAAATATTTTTGATCCAACCTTTGAAAAAATGTCAAATATACCAGCTCCAGTTAATCGGTCAACGTTAGTATATGTTCCTGTACTAGTGTCATAAACATGCCATATAACATATATTACATTAATACTTTTAAAACAAATCGAAATGATGTATGAACTCCATTTAGATTAATAATTTTGCCAGAGAAGTCGGTAATGTAAATATTAATACTGTTAATGATCGATTTGTTTACTTCGCAGAACCCAACCCTTATCGGTTCATCTTTAAAAGGATACGACCTTGTAAGGTCAGCTGTACTTATTTCATAAATAACATCCCCGTATGATCCATCAACAATAGAATTACTTGTCAAATCACAGTGAATATACAATGTATCGATAGAATTTGTTATGTTTGGTGTTACAGTTCCAAATTTAAGTTTTCTAATAACTGCATCTTTATCAAACCCACTTAAGGTGTGAAAGTTTGTTTCTCTTTAATCAAGCATAAAGTTATTATGAATGGTAACTAAACATTTGAAACTTGATAAATCAAATTCAATTTTTATTGGGACAGGTGAGTCATCGGTTAAATCACCGTTTACAGTCAATTTTCTTTTATGTAATTATCGATATCAGCATAACTTTAATTTCCATTTGCAAAATTAATAGTTTTCCAATATGTTCCATTGTGATACCTTATCACCTTGTTATTAAAATCTTCACTAATATTATACCATGAGTAAGTCATGGAATTAATCGTATCGAGTCCAATGCCATACTGCTTGTTCTTGCCTCATATTAATGGTCTGTCAAATACAGTTGTAAAATTACTAATATTTGAGCTATTAATTATTGACGCTTTTTCTGATGATAATACAAATTTTTGTTCCTTTATACATACTAGTGGATAATATTAATCACCTTTGTAATACAGTTTAAAACCAAAACTTCCTTTTAGTATTCGTTTACCATTTTCTATTTTTGGGTCAACAAATGGATAATCGACACTTGGACTAAACAGATTAAAATATTCCATATCGATGTCTGTATTTGCAGCTGTATATGTAAGGTCAGCCTCAACTACATAACGTCCTGGTTTTACAATTTTGGCGGTACCATCAGTATATTCTCCAATGTTAATAAATGGATTGGTTACAAAAGAAAACGCTTTGAGAAAAACGCGGCCACGAGAGATTCTTCCAAGAGGCTTTTGTGTCGGGTACGATACATAATCACGGCCATCTTGCATGATGATCATTCCACCATCTATCGTATATTCAATAAGTAAAATCCGACTTAAATGTTCTACTGTCGCTTTCAACTCGTCAATTATACCAACAATTGCTGTGTGCCGACTATCAGACTTTTGATTATGTTCTTTAAGAGAAGCGATTGCATTATCAAAATCTTTGCTTCTTTCATCCTGGGCAGCTTTCAATTGCTTCGAAACACCATCAATAGCAGTCTCAAGTTTATTAGTGTCAACCAGTTTGCTCAGAGCAGTCTCGAGCGTCTTGCTGCTAACCATTTTTTTTCTATATATTCAAACTATTTGCTGATGCCGACAACGTTAGTGTTTATCTGTTCATTTGATATTTTAATTTGAGTTATTTCGGTAGCAAAAGCAGTTCTCATTTGTTTTGAAGCATCAGCATGATCAGCAATAGTAGTTTCTAGTTCATTGTTGTCAACCATTTGTTTATTGATTTCTTCGCTCATTAATACTTTCAACACCAACTTGTATTTTTTCACCTAACTTTTTATAAAGATCTCTCTCTTCCAATCCATCTTCTTTCTTTTAAAGCATCACCCAAAAGTTTTATTTCATCTTTTAAACCGTTTTGAATTTCAATCATTTTCTCACGGTTTGCTTGTAACTTTGTATTTGACTTAGTTTACCAACACCTGTTGTAAAATGTTTCATCATATCTGGAATTTTATCAATATTATAATCACGTATGATCTTTGCTACTCTTCTTACAGTAAATTGTCTTGTTGCTGCATCATCTGCTTTTTCTGGATTACCAACATTGATAATTTTATTAGTATCCATGTTAAGATCCCTTTTTAAAATATTTTCCCGGTTTACCCTTGTGAAGATAATTAATCAGATGTTTTTGTTTAACATACTCAGACAGCACAATACCAAAATTTGAAATATTAACACTGCCAGTAGTAACTTCCTCGCCAAGATCATTAAAAAGTCCCATTATATATAATTAATAGGAATTAAATTTCACCAGTGAAGTTTCTTTTGACCAACTTTCTAGGGCGATCAAGTCAGTTGCTTTTTTATACTAATCTTTGCTGACATCTTGTTCGTTGGAAAGCATACCCAGCTCACGATTTACTGGAGTCACAAAGAAGATGTAATGAGAACAGTTCAAACGAATGTCTCTGGGAGTTTTGTAATATGATTGGGACAAGTAAATAACGCAACAATGTTTATGCCTTCCCTGGATGAAATAATTAATAATATCGTTTTGATTGCGCTCACAAACAACCATCAAAAATGACTATCTTCTGATTATCTGAATCTAAAGTATCCACAGGGACAACTTGATCATTGAGCATTCTAGTATGTCTTCAACCGGAATTTTATTCTTTTTTGCTATCTTTTCAAGATTTTGTGACATGACCTGATACTTCGACAGTTGCAAGTTTAGCAAACAAGTAAATCTTGTCATAGTAAACTAAAGGTTTTAATAACATGTGAACTAATGTGTTTGAACCTGAATTACCACAAATTAACATTCTAAAACAACAGTCTGGCATAAATTTCCATATCTGTTTAAAATTACCGTTTTCTGTCTTCATATCATAGTTTGGAATTTCAATTATAAATAATACTTAGATAATACTTGTCTTAACTTATTTTAACTTATCTTAGATTATCTTAATTTATCTTATTTTAATCTAACCTTATATTATACATGTCTTTGTTAAAATGCAAAGAATTAGCAGATAAAAAGCAAAAAGCAGTCAGCTTGTTAAAGATACGAGAATAGAGTTATCCGAAAAAAATAGAAAAAGAAGCTAGCGTGATTTATACACAGAATTATTTAAACCTGTAACTAGAGAAATAACAGAGAAAATAAAGCAGCTAGCTGAACATTTGATTACCCTTCCGGAAATACGCTAACAGTTGGCTATCATCCTGGGGCAGTACGCCCACAATTAGTTGCCCCGCCTGAGCGTGGAGTTATAGCGCCACCAACGCTACCACCAAGCCACCACTAACGCTACCAACGCTATCACCACACCACTACTACCACCACCACTACTACCACCAACGCCACCATCACCGCCACCCCCAACGCTACTGCCACCACCGCAACCACTCGTTTTTAAAAAAACAGCTGCAGGCAAACCGTAGATCCTGAAGACCAAGCACCGAAGAAGGCTGATTTCGGGAGGAACTAAAGAAGACATTCAAGTCTGGATCACATTAAGAAGTGCTTCAGACAGAGTACTTGGGTCAAAACCTGCGAACCAGGGAAGAATTATTTGAAAAAAAAATTGAAAAAAAAAAGTTCTTCATTGATTCTGAGGAAGAAAAAATAGAAAAAATAGAAAAAGAATGGGAAGAAGAACAGAGAACCTGCTGCGAAGCCTAAGGAACCCAAACCGGTGTTTGATGTTAACTTGAACGCTGGCATGATAAAGACGTACTTGATAAGTATGATTTGCCAATACCAACCGAAATACCTAGGTATTATGGAAGGAAAAACTGATTATGATCAATATGTCAAAAAGGCCAAAGAGATACGCAAGGGAATGATTCCCAAGATAAAAGGTCTAGACACACAGATAAACAACCTCAGCGAAAAAGACTCGACGACAGGATCAAAATGCAAAAACCGATGCGACTAAACGCCAATTTGCCAATATAGTAAATAGCCTCCCGCATCGTGAACTAGCCA
>JAWPHD010024586.1:0-18788 GCA_037043455.1 Cyrtodaria siliqua | reverse complement strand
GCCTCATTTTACACATCATGGGTCTAATCTCCACGGGGTTGTATTTTTGTCTAAATTTTGATAGGTGTCACGCAAACATGAAATTAAAAAAAGTTCAATCTGGTAAATATTCGTTAAAAGTTAATAGCATGCAGATATTGGATCAATGAAGAATTTAAGCATAAATACATGTTGCAAAATCTTTTTTATCTCTATGCCACGAACAAAAACATTACAATGGGACCCTATGGAAAATTAATTGTGGTGTGAGACGTACAGTGTATACTTGTTACTGCGTATCCCGCTTGAGATGTGTTCGCCTGATCATGATGGTGAACCAGTTTGGCAATCCCGAGGACTGAGCAGACATTATTTTTTTAAAGAACCAAAATGAACATAATTATACCTCACAGAGACTATATAATATGTAAAGCTGTTAAAAAACACCAAATGTATACAATGTCGTACATTGACAGTAGATGCTCACATTCAAAAAAACTTTTGGTGTTTTACATCATTTTAACACATTTTAGGCCATATATGACATTGATTTTTTGTGGTAAGTGAAGTAAATTTCATTATTGTATTTAATAGATGTTTAGTTTATAAATATAATATAAATAAAATATTGTATTATTTATTCTTTGGTTCAGTTGGATATACATTGTATGTAAAAAAAAGTTTCCATTTGCGTACAGTCATGTATCTGAAACTGAAAAACTGCCTTTTGGGAACACAAGGTCATTTTAATCTATTTATTGTTTATTCAAGCTTTTGAAATAGATCTTTTGTAATTAAAGTGACACATGGGCCGATGATGGCAATCTTGAAGTGTATATCAAGCACTGAATTTGAAATTAGCATCTCGAAACATGTTTTGCTGTACTTAGCGGTACTCGTCTGATAAAGCAAATGTCACTGGTCTAGCCTGGTCAAGTAAAATTCATATTTATATGAGAACTGAACACTTTTTTTTGTGTCAACTGCTTAGGATGGCAGACACTTATCGATCACTTTGTCCGTCGTCGTCTGTCCGTCTTGCTTTAACCTGCAACCTAACCTTGGCCATCAGTTGAAAAGTATTTTAATTGTGTTCATGAAACTTCACCCACGTCTTCATCTCAATGAATGTTGTTACACATGTGCAATACCTCTGACTTTCATTTTGGCAGAGTTATGCCCTATTTATCAGTCTAACCTTGGAAATAAGCAAACAGCAGTGTCAGCAGGCGAAGCAAGTGTTCATGGGTGATGGAACACACTTCTAGTTCAAGGTCGACTTTCCCAGATTCCAATGAGACACCTACCCTGACCAGACCCGCATTTTTAATTTTTTTATGGGTGGGGTGGGTGAGGGATAACCAAATAAATTGGACTGCAGCTTTGTTTTAGTATAATTTGATGTTAAATATGGCTGCATATGGTGATACTCGCCAATAAAAAATAAATAAAAAAACATTTGCGGGTGGCCAGTTGAGTTCCATAATACCAGATTGGCCATCAAAATGGACAACGAGAAGCTGAACAGCGGTCAGCCTTTTTAAATATAGGCTACAGATTACTTTTCAGACTTTAGTGTGAGCCCCTTCACCGAATACCGAATACGCACCTGTAGACGTTCAATGACTTTACACTCGTTATATTTTTTGACCGACAGTGCCGTGTCGAACATTTTATCGTTTTAGCGTGTAAATTTTATAAAGAAATACCATGATGTTCGTAACATGTAGTACACGCCATGTACTATTTAAGCTTAAACAACATATGTTTATTATCTCCTTGTATTTCATAAGAAAAGAACACAAGTGTTACCATTTTTAAACGCATTTTAACAATGACATCTCTTACGAGTTACTTCCCCTCGCTTCGGAATTTTAAATGGGTGAATCTCGAAATTTCTCGCGCAGTAAAGCATCTAAAAGTCAATACAGCTGAAGATGACGAATCTTAAATGGGAACTAAAATTTTAATCATGTAAACTTGTTACAATCTTCCAGATTACGCGTTTAAAAAAAAAGAAAATGGCGGCTCTTTCACTTTTTTTTGACGTTGACGGAAAATGACGTACTACTTTCCGTTGTCATGTGTTGCTATGATAAGTGGACGGCGGAGCTAAAAACCACTCTGCTTCCCACCTGAATAACATCATAGTTTAACAGTTGTTTTATCGTGATCGGCGATTTCAAATTTTCTGCTTTTAAACACCTTTTAAGTTAGAACGGCCACAGATTATATTGAATAAATACACTGAGATATAATATAATTTGCTAGTTACCTGGTTTGCATTCTGGTGTCCGGTTGTATTTAGCGGATTTCAGTTCTTCATCCTGGCAGATCAAAATGCTGTCATGTTGGAAAAGATTTAATGTGTAGCCGGCATCACAAACAACTTTAAACTGGCCATACCAGGGATTAATGTTTCCATGAGCAATTAATTGTTCCCCACACGTTTTCTTAGGAGCTGAAATTTTAACGGGGTCACATTGTATATAGTGTGTAATATACGTCTAAGCATTTGTGCTATAAAGGCAAACCTTATATGTATAACGAAAGCAGTGCTACTTAAATATAAGTTTAGTCATAACATCAACATCTTGTAAGAGTTTATGAACAAAATGTTCAATATAAATTTGATGAAAATCTGATATAATTTAGGTTATTTTATAGATAAGCTGACCATTATCTTTTTAATGAGCAATGACATTAACTATGTTACGTATTATTCGATTAAAACAGCCAGCTAAAGACAGGCAAGAATATGATGGACTATGTCATGCGGCTGACCACGGACGATGATTGACAACCGATATATCGACGGATAATGCGATTTTATTTAACCTCGCCTAGGCTATTACGAATAGAATTAAACCACCGTCTGAGCAATGACATTAGCATAGGATTAATTAATAAAATGTATTAACACTTTCAAAGTGCATAGGTGATAGCAATGGTCACAATATAACAGCATCCGTTTGTTCTCCTTTATTCTGAATTATAAATTAACCCTATAAGTGTGTTGTCTATATACTGGAGTCCTATATAACGCTAGTGGACGTGAACATACTAGAGTCCTATATAAGGCTAGTGGACGTGAAAATACTAGAGTTATATATAACGCTAGTGGACGTGAACATACTGGAGTCCTATATAACGCTAGTGGACGTGAACATACTAGAGTCCTATATAACGCTAGTGGACGTGAACATACTGGAGTCCTATATAACGCTAGTGGACGTGAACATACTGGAGTCCTATATAACGCTTCTGGACGTGAACATACTGGAGTCCTATATAACGCTAGTGGAAGTGAACATACTGGAGTCCTATAAAACGCTAGTGGACGTGAACATACTGGAGTCCTATGTAACGATAGTGGACGTGAACATACTGGAGTCCTATATAACGATAGTGGAAGTGAACATACTAGAGTCCTATATAACGTTAGTCGACGTGAACATACTAGAGTCCTATATAAGCTAGTGGACGTGAATATACTGGAGTCCTATATAACGCTAGTGGACGTGAACATACTGGAGTCCTATATAACGATAGTGTACGTGAACATACTAGAGTCCTATATGACGCTAGTGGACGTGAACATACTAGAGTCCTCTATAAGCTAGTGGACGTGAACATACTGGAGTCCTATATAACGCTAGTCGACGTAAACATACTAGAGTCCTATATAACGATAGTGGACGTGAACATACTGGAGTCCTATATAACGCTTGTCGACGTGAACATACTGGAGTCCTACATAACGCTAGTGGGCGTGAACATACTGGAGTTCTATATAACGCTAGTGGGCGTGAACATACTGGAGTCCTATATAACGCTTGTCGACGTGAACATACTGGAGTCCTACATAACGCTAGTGGGCGTGAACATACTGGAGTTCTATATAACGCTAGTGGGCGTGAACATACTGGAGTCCTATATAACGCTAGTGGACGTGAACATACTAGAGTCCTATATAACGCTATTGTCGTGAACATACTGGAGTCCTATATAACGCTAGTGGACGTGAACATACTAGAGTTCTATATAACGCTATTGTCGTGAACATACTGGAGTCCTATATAACGCTAGTGGACGTGAACATACTAGAGTTCTATATAACGATAGTGGGCGTGAACATACTGGAGTCCTATATAACGCTAGTGGACGTGAACATACTAGAGTCCTATATAACGCTATTGTCGTGAACATACTGGAGTCCTATATAACGCTAGTGGACGTGAACATACTAGAGTTCTATATAACGATAGTGGGCGTGAACATACTGGAGTCCTATATAACGCTAGTGGACGTGAACATACTAGAGTCCTATATAACGCTAGTGGACGTGAACATACTAGCGTCCTATATAACGCTAGTGGACGTGATAATACTGGAGTCCTATATAACGCTAGTGGACGTGAACATACTGGAGTCCTATATAACGCTAGTGGGCGTGAACATACTAGCGTCCTATATAACGCTAGTGGGCGTGAACTTACTGGAGTCCTATATAACGCTAGTCGACGTGAACATACTAGAGTCCTATATAACGCTAGTGGGCGTGAACATACTGGAGTCCTATATAACGCTAGTCGACGTGAACATACTGGAGTTCTATATAACGCAAGTGGACGTGAATATACTGGAGTCCTATATAACGCTAGTCGACGTGAACATACTGGAGTCCTATATAACGCTAGTCGACGTGAACATACTGGAGTCCTATATAACGCTAGTGGACGTGAACATACTGCAGTCCTATATAACGCTAGTGGATGTGAACATACTAGAGTCCTATATAACGTTAGTGGACGTGAACATACTAGAGTCCTATATAACGCTGGTGGGTGTGAACATACTGGAGTCCTATATAACGCTAGTGGACGTGAACATACTAGAGTCCTATATAACGCTAGTAGACGTGAACATACTAGCGTTCTATATAACGCTAGTGGATGTGAACATACAGGAGTCCTATATAACGCTAGTGGACGTGAACATACTAGAGTCCTATATAACGCTAGTGGACGTGAACATACTGGAGTCCTATATAACGCTAGTGGACGTGAACATACTAGAGTCATATATAACGCTAATGGGCGTGAACATACTGGAGTCCTATATAACGCTAGTCGACGTGAACATTCTGGGGTTCGAAATAACGCTAGTGGACGTGAACATACTGGAGTCCTATATAACGCTAGTGGACGTGAACATACTAGAGTCCTATATAAGCTAGTGGACGTGAACATACTGGAGTCCTATATAACGCTAGTCGACGTAAACATACTAGAGTCCTATATAACGATAGTGGACGTGAACATACTGGAGTCCTATATAACGCTAGTCGACGTGAACATACTGGAGTCCTATATAACGCTAGTGGGTTTGAACATACTGGAGACCTATATAACGCTAGTAGGCGTGAACATACTGGAGTACTATATAATGCTAGCGGACGTGAACATACTAGAGTCCTATATAACGCTAGTGGGCGTGAACATACTGGAGTCCTATATAACGCTAGTGGACGTGAACATACTAGAGTTCTATATAACGATAGTGGGCGTGAACATACTGGAGTCGTATATAACGCTAGTTGACGTGAACATACTAGAGTCCTATATAACGCTAGTGGACGTGAACATACTAGCGTCCTATATAACGCTAGTGGACGTGATAATACTGGAGTCCTATATAACGCTAGTGGACGTGAATATACTGGAGTCCTATATAACGCTAGTGGGCGTGAACATACTAGCGTCCTATATAACGCTAGTGGGCGTGAACATACTGGAGTCCTATATAACGCTAGTCGACGTGAACATACTAGAGTCCTATATAACGCTACTGGGCGTGAACATACTGGAGTCCTATATAACGCTAGTCGACGTGAACATACTGGAGTTCTATATAACGCTAGTAGACGTGAACATACTGGAGTCCTATATAACGCTAGTCGACGTGAACATACTGGAGTCCTATATAACGCTAGTCGACGTGAACATACTGGAGTCCTATATAACGCTAGTGGACGTGAACATACTGGATTCCTATATAACGCTACTGGATGTGAACATACTAGAGTCCTATATAACGCTAATGGAGGTGAAAATATTGGAGTCCTATATAACGCTAGAGGACGTGAACATACTAGAGTTCTATATAAGGCTAGTGGACGTGAAAATACTAGAGTTATATGTAACGCTAGTTGACGTGAACATACTGGAGTCCTATATAACGCTAGTGGACGTGAACATACTAGAGTCCTATATAACGCTAGTGGACGTGAACATACTGGAGTCCTATATAACGCTAGTGGACGTGAACATACTGCAGTCCTATATAACGCTAGTGGATGTGAACATACTAGAGTCCTATATAACGTTAGTGGACGTGAACATACTAGAGTCCTATATAACGCTGGTGGGTGTGAACATACTGGAGTCCTATATAACGCTAGTGGACTTGAACATACTAGAGTCCTATATAACGCTAGTAGACGTGAACATACTAGCGTTCTATATAACGCTAGTGGATGTGAACATACAGGAGTACTATATAACGCTATTGGACGTGAACATACTGGAGTCCTATATAACCTAGTGGGCGTGAACATACTAGCGTCCTATATAACGCTAGAGGGCGTGAATATACTGGAGTCCTATATAACGCTAGTGGACGTGAACATACTAGAGTCATATATAACGCTAATGGGCGTGAACATACTGGAGTCCTATATAACGCTAGTCGACGTGAAAATACTGGGGTTCGAAATAATGCTAGTGGACGTGAACATACTGGAGTCCTATATAACGATAGTGGACGTGAACATACTAGAGTCCTACATGACGCTAGTGGACGTGAACATACTAGAGTCCTATATAAGCTAGTGGACGTGAACATACTGGAGTTCTATATAACGCTAGTCGACGTAAATATACTAGAGTCCTATATAACGATAGTGGACGTGAACATACTTGAGTCCTATATAACGCTAGTCGACGTGAACATACTGGAGTCCTATATAACGCTAGTGGGCTTGAACATACTGGAGACCTATATAACGCTAGTAGGCGTGAACATACTGGAGTCCTATATAATGCTAGCGGACGTGAACATACTAGAGTCCTATATAACGCTAGTGGGCGTGAACATACTGGAGTCCTATATAACGCTAGTGGACGTGAACATACTAGAGTCCTATATAACGATAGTGGGCGTGAACATACTGGAGTCGTATATAACGCTAGTTGACGTGAACATACTAGAGTCCTATATAACGCCAGTGGACGTGAACATACTAGCGTCCTATATAACGCTAGTGGACGTGATAATACTGGAGTCCTATATAACGCTAGTGGACGTGAATATACTGGAGTCCTATATAACGCTAGTGGGCGTGAACATACTAGCGTCCTATATAATATAACGCTAGTGGGCGTGAACATACTGGAGTCCTATATAACGCTAGTCGACGTGAACATACTAGAGTCCTATATAACGCTACTGGGCGTGAACATACTGGAGTCCTATATAACGCTAGTCGACGTGAACATACTGGAGTTCTATATAACGCTAGTGGACGTGAACATACTGGAGTCCTATATAACGCTAGTCGACGTGAACATACTGGAGTCCTATATAACGCTAGTCGACGTGAACATACTGGAGTCCTATATAACGCTAGTGGACGTGAACATACTGGATTCCTATATAACGCTACTGGATGTGAACATACTAGAGTCCTATATAACGCTAATGGACGTGAAAATATTGGAGTCCTATATAACGCTAGAGGACGTGAACATACTAGAGTCCTATATAAGGCTAGTGGACGTGAAAATACTAGAGTTATATGTAACGCTAGTTGACGTGAACATACTGGAGTCCTATATAACGCTAGTGGACGTGAACATACTAGAGTCCTATATAACGCTAGTGGACGTGAACATACTGGAGTCCTATATAACGCTAGTGGACGTGAACATACTGGAGTCCTATATAACGCTTCTGGACGTGAACATACTGGTGTCCTATATAACGCTAGTGGAAGTGAACATACTGGAGTCCTATATAACGCTAGTGGACGTGAACATACTGGAGTCCTATGTAACGATAGTGGACGTGAACATACTGGAGTCCTATATAACGCTAGACGACGTGAACATACTGGAGTCCTATATAACGCTAGTGGGCTTGAACATACTGGAGACCTATATAACGCTTGTGGGCGTGAACATACTAGCGTCCTATATAACGCTAGAGGACGTGAACATACTAGAGTCCTATATAACGCTAGTGGACGTGAACATACTGGAGTCCTATATAACGCTAGTCGACGTGAACATACTGGAGTCCTATATAACACTAGTTGGCGTGAACATACTGGAGTCATATATAACGCTAGTGGACGTGAACATACTAGAGTCCTATATAACGCTAGTGGAAGTGAACATACTGGAGTCCTATATAACGCTAGTGGAAGTGAACATACTGGAGTCCTATATAACGCTAGTGGACGTGAACATACTGGAGTCCTATGTAACGATAGTGGACGTGAACATACTGGAGTCCTATATAACGCTATTCGCCGTGAACATACTGGAGTCCTATATAACGCTAGTGGGCTTGAACATACTGGAGACCTATATAACGCTAGTGGGCGTGAACATACTGGAGTCCTATATAATGCTAGCGGACGTGAACATACTAGAGTCCTATATAACGCTAGTGGGCGTGAACATACTGGAGTCCTATATAACGCTAGTGGATTTGAACATACTATAGTTCTATATAACGATAGTGGGCGTGAACATACTGGAGTCCTATATAACGCTAGTTGATGTAATAATACTGGAGTCCTATATAACGCTAGTGGACGTGAATATACTGGAGTCCTATATAACGCTAGTGGGCGTGAACATACTAGCGTCCTATATAACGCTAGTAGGCGTGAACATACTGGAGTCCTATATAACGCTAGTCGACGTGAACATACTAAAGTCCTATATAACGCTACTGGGCGTGAACATACTGGAGTCCTATATAACGCTAGTCGACGTGAACATACTGGAGTTCTATATAACGCTAGTGGACGTGAACATACTGGAGTCCTATATAACGCTACTGGATGTGAACATACTAGAGTCCTATATAACGCTAATGGACGTGAACATACTGGAGTCCTATATAACACTAGTTGGCGTGAACATACTGGAGTCATATATAACGCTAGTGGACGTGAACATACTAGAGTCCTATATAACGCTAGCGGACGTGAACATACTGGAGTCCTATATAACGCTAGTGGACGTGAACATACTGGAGTCCTATATAACACTAGTTGGCGTGAACATACTGGAGTCATATATAACGCTAGTGGACGTGAACATACTAGAGTCCTATATAACGCTAGTAGACGTGAACATACTGGAGTCCTATATAACGCTAGTGGGCGTGAACATACTGGAGTCCTATATAACGCTAGTGGACGTGAACATACTGGAGTCCTATATAACGCTAGTGGACGTGAACAAACTAGTCCTATGTAACGCTAGTGGACGTGAACATACTAGAGTTATATATAACGCTAGTGGACGTGAACATACTGGAGTCCTATATAACGCTAGTGGACGTGAACATACTAGAGTCATATAAAACGCTAATGGGCGTGAACATACTGGAGTCCTATATAACGCTAGTCGACGTGAACATACTGGAGTCCTATATAACGCAAATGGACTTGAACATACTGGACTCTTATATAACGCTAGTGGACGTGAACATACTGGAGTCCTATTTAACGCTAGTGGACGTGAACATACTAGAGTCCAATATTACGCTAGTGGACGTAAACATACTAGAGTTCTATATAACGCTAGTGGGCGTGAACATACTGGAGTCCTATATAACGCTAGTCGACGTGAACATACTGAAGTCCTATATAACGTTAGTGGGCGTGAACATACTAGAGTCCTTCATAACGCTAGTTGGCGTGAACATTCTGGAGTCCTATATAACGCTAGTGGACGTGAACATACTAGAGTCCTATATAACGCTAGTGGACGTGAACATACTAGAGCCATATATAACGATAGTGGACGTGAACATACTAGCGTTCTATATAACGCTAGTGGATGTGAACATACTGGATTCCTATATAACGCTATTGGACGTGAACATGCTGGAGTCCTATATAACCTAGTGGGCGTGAACATACTAGCGTCCTATATAACGCTAGTGGGCGTGAATATACTAAAGTCCTATATAACGCTAGTGGACGTGAACATACTAGAGTCATATATAACGCTAATGGGCGTGAACATACTGGAGTCCTATATAACGCTAGTCGACGTGATCATAATGGAGTTCGAAATAACGCTATTGGACGTGAACATACTGGAGTTCTATATAACGCTAGTGGAGTCCTATATAACGCTAGTGGACGTGAACATACTGGAGTCCTATATAACGCTAGTGGACGTAAACATACTGGAGTCCTATATAACGCCAGTGGACGTAAACATACTGGAGTCCTATATAACGCCAGTGGACGTGAACATAATGGAGTCCTATATAACGCTAGTGGGCGTGAACATACTGGAGTCCTATATAACGCTAGTGGACGTGAACGTACTGGAGTCATATATAATGCTAGTGGACGGGAGCATACTAGAGTCCTATATACGCTAGTGGACGTGAACATACTAGAGTCCTATATAACGCTAGTGGACGTGAACGTACTATAGTCCTATATAACGCTAGTAGGCGTGAACATACTGGAGTCCTATATAACGCTAGTGGACGTGAACGTACTGGAGTCATATATAATGCTAGTGGACGGGAGCATACTAGAGTCCTATATACGCTAGTGGACGTGAACATACTAGAGTCCTATATAACGCTAGTGGACGTGAACGTACTATAGTCCTATATAACGCTAGTAGGCGTGAACATACTGGAGTCCTATATAACGCTAGTTGACGTGAACGTACTGGAGTCATATATAATGCTAGTGGACGGGAGCATACTAGAGTCCTATATACGCTAGTGGACGTGAACATACTAGAGTCCTATATAACGCTAGTGGACGTGAACGTACTATAGTCCTATATAACGCTAGTAGGCGTGAACATACTGGAGTCCTATATAACGCTAGTGGACGTAAACGTACTGGAGTCATATATAATGCTAGTGGACGGGAGCATACTAGAGTCCTATATACGCTAGTGGACGTGAACATACTAGAGTCCTATATAACGCTAGTGGACGTGAACGTACTATAGTTCTGTATAACGCTAGTGGACGTGAGCATACTGGAGTCCCATATAAGCTAGTGGACGTGAACATACTGGAGTCCAATATAACGCTAGTGGACGTGAACATACTTGAGTCCTATATAACGCTAGTGGACGCGAACATACTGGAGTCCTATATAACGATAGTGGACGTGAACATACTGGAGTCCTATATAACGCTAGTGGACGTGAACATACTTGAGTCCTATATAACGCTAGTGGACGCGAACATACTAGAGTCCTATATAACGATAGTGGACGTGAACATACTGGAGTCCTATATAACGCTACAGGACGTAAACATACTGGAGTCCTATATAACGTTAGTGGACGTGAACATACTGGAGTCCTATATAACGCTAGTTGGCGTGAACATACTGGAGTCCTATATAACGCTAGTGGACGTGAACATACTGGAGTCCTATATAACGCTAGTGGACGTGAACATACTAGAGTCCTATATAACGCTAGTGGACGTGAACATACTGGAATCCTATATAACGCTAGTGGACGTGAACATACTGGAGTCATATATAACGATAGTGAACGTGAACATACTGGAGTCATATATAACGCTAGTGGACGTGAACATACTAGAGTCCTATATAACGCTAGTGGACGTGAATATACTGGAGTCCTATATAACGCTAGTGGACGTGAATATACTAGAGTCATCTATAACGCTAATGGGCGTGAACATACTGGAGTCCTATATAACGCTAGTCGACGTGAACATAATGGAGTTCGAAATAACGCTAGTGGACGTGAACATACTGGAGTTCTATATAACCCTAGTGGAGTACTATATAACGCTAGTGGACGTAAACATACTGGAGTCCTATATAACGCTAGTGGACTTGAACATACTGGACTCCTATATAACGCTAGTGGACGTGAACATACTGGAGTCCTATATAACGCTATTGGACGTGAACATGCTGGAGTCCTATATAACCTAGTGGGCGTGAACATACTAGCGTCCTATATAACGCTAGTGGGCGTGAATATACTAAAGTCCTATATAACGCTAGTGGACGTGAACATACTAGAGTCATATATAACGCTAATGGGCGTGAACATACTGGAGTCCTATATAACGCTAGTCGACGTGATCATAATGGAGTTCGAAATAACGCTAGTGGACGTGAACATACTGGAGTTCTATATAACGCTAGTGGAGTCCTATATAACGCTAGTAGACGTGAACATACTGGAGTCCTATATAACGCTAGTGGACGTGAACATACTAGAGTCCTTTATAACGCTAGTGGATGTGAACATACTGGAGTCCTATATAACGCTATTGGATGTGAACATACTGGAGTCCTATATAACGCTATTGGACGTGAACATGCTGGAGTCCTATATAACCTAGTGGGCGTGAACATACTAGCGTCCTATATAACGCTAGTGGGCGTGAATATACTAAAGTCCTATATAACGCTAGTGGACGTGAACATACTAGAGTCATATATAACGCTAATGGGCGTGAACATACTGGAGTCCTATATAACGCTAGTCGACGTGATCATAATGGAGTTCGAAATAACGCTAGTGGACGTGAACATACTGGAGTTCTATATAACGCTAGTGGAGTCCTATATAACGCTAGTAGACGTGAACATACTGGAGTCCTATATAACGCTAGTGGACGTGAACATACTAGAGTCCTTTATAACGCTAGCGGACGTGAACATACTGGAGTCCTATATAGCGCCAGTGGACGTAAACATACTGGAATCCTATATAACGCCAGTGGACGTGAACATAATGGAGTCCTATATAACGCTAGTGGGCGTGAACATACTGGAGTCCTATATAACGCTAGAGGACGTGAACGTACTGGAGTCATATAAAATGCTAGTGGACGGGAGCATACTAGAGTCCTATATACGCTAGTGGACGTGAACATACTGGAGTCCTATATAACGATAGTGGACGTGAACATACTAGAGTCCTATATACGCTAGTGGACGTGAACATACTGGAGTCCTATATAACGCTAGTGGACGTGAGCATACTGGAGTCCTATATAAGCTAGTGGACGTGAACGTACTATAGTTCTGTATAACGCTAGTGGACGTGAACATACTGCAGTCCTATATAACGCTAGTGGACGTGAACATACTTGAGTCCTATATAACGCTAGTGGACGCGAACATACTAGAGTCCTATATAACGATAGTGGACGTGAACATACTGGAGTCCTATATAACGCTACAGGACGTAAACATACTGGAGTCCTATATAACGTTAGTGGACGTGAACATACTGGAGTCCTATATAACGCTAGTTGGCGTGAACATACTGGAGTCCTATATAACGCTAGTGGACGTGAACATACTGGAGTCCTATATAACGCTAGTGGACGTGAACATACTAGAGTCCTATATAACGCTAGTGGACGTGAACATACTAGAATCCTATATAACGCTAGTGGACGTGAACATACTGGAGTCATATATAACGATAGTGAACGTGAACATACTGGAGTCCTATATAACGCTAGTGGACTTGAACATACTGGACTCCTATATAACGCTAGTGGACGTGAACATACTGGAGTCCTATATAACGCTATTGGACGTGAACATGCTGGAGTCCTATATAACCTAGTGGGCGTGAACATACTAGCGTCCTATATAACGCTAGTGGGCGTGAATATACTAAAGTCCTATATAACGCTAGTGGACGTGAACATACTAGAGTCATATATAACGCTAATGGGCGTGAACATACTGGAGTCCTATATAACGCTAGTCGACGTGATCATAATGGAGTTCGAAATAACGCTAGTGGACGTGAACATACTGGAGTTCTATATAACGCTAGTGGAGTCCTATATAACGCTAGTAGACGTGAACATACTGGAGTCCTATATAACGCTAGTGGACGTGAACATACTAGAGTCCTTTATAACGCTAGTGGATGTGAACATACTGGAGTCCTATATAACGCTATTGGATGTGAACATACTGGAGTCCTATATAACGCTATTGGACGTGAACATGCTGGAGTCCTATATAATCTAGTGGGCGTGAACATACTAGCGTCCTATATAACGCTAGTGGGCGTGAATATACTAAAGTCCTATAAAACGCTAGTGGACGTGAACATACTAGAGTCATATATAACGCTAATGGGCGTGAACATACTGGAGTCCTATATAACGCTAGTCGACGTGATCATAATGGAGTTCGAAATAACGCTAGTGGACGTGAACATACTGGAGTTCTATATAACGCTAGTGGAGTCCTATATAACGCTAGTAGACGTGAACATACTGGAGTCCTATATAACGCTAGTGGACGTGAACATACTAGAGTCCTTTATAACGCTAGCGGACGTGAACATACTGGAGTCCTATATAGCGCCAGTGGACGTAAACATACTGGAATCCTATATAACGCCAGTGGACGTGAACATAATGGAGTCCTATATAACGCTAGTGGGCGTGAACATACTGGAGTCCTATATAACGCTAGAGGACGTGAACGTACTGGAGTCATATAAGATGCTAGTGGACGGGAGCATACTAGAGTCCTATATACGCTAGTGGACGTGAACATACTGGAGTCCTATATAACGATAGTGGACGTGAACATACTAGAGTCCTATATACGCTAGTGGACGTGAACATACTGGAGTCCTATATAACGCTAGTGGACGTGAGCATACTGGAGTCCTATATAAGCTAGTGGACGTGAACGTACTATAGTTCGGTATAACGCTAGTGGACGTGAACATACTGCAGTCCTATATAACGCTAGTGGACGTGAACATACTTGAGTCCTATATAACGCTAGTGGACGCGAACATACTAGAGTCCTATATAACGATAGTGGACGTGAACATACTGGAGTCCTATATAACGCTACAGGACGTAAACATACTGGAGTCCTATATAACGTTAGTGGACGTGAACATACTGGAGTCCTATATAACGCTAGTTGGCGTGAACATACTGGAGTCCTATATAACGCTAGTGGACGTGAACATACTGGAGTCCTATATAACGCTAGTGGACGTGAACATACTAGAATCCTATATAACGCTAGTGGACGTGAACATACTGGAGTCATATATAACGATAGTGAACGTGAACATACTGGAGTCCTATATAACGCTACAGGACGTGAACATACTGGAGTCCTATATAACGTTAGTGGACGTGAACATACTGGAGTCCTAAATAACGCTAGTTGGCGTGAACATACTGGAGTCCTATATAACGCTGGTGGTGGCGAACATACTAGAGTCCTATATAACGCTAGTGGACGTGAACATACTTGAGTCCTATATAACGCTAGTGGACGCGAACATACTAGAGTCCTATATAACGATAGTGGACGTGAACATACTGGAGTCCTATATAACGCTACAGGACGTAAACATACTGGAGTCCTATATAACGTTAGTGGTCGTGAACACACTGGAGTCCTATATAACGCTAGTGGGCGCGAAAATTCTGGAGTCCTATATAACGCTAGTGGACGTGAACATACTAGCGTTCTATATAACGCTAGTGGATGTGAACATACTGGAGTCCTATATAACGCTATTGGACGTGAACATGCTGGAGTCCTATATAACCTAGTGGGCGTGAACATACTAGCGTCCTATATAACGCTAGTGGGCGTGAATATACTAAAGTCCTATATAACGCTAGTGGACGTGAACATACTAGAGTCATATATAACGCTAATGGGCGTGAACATACTGGAGTCCTATATAACGCTAGTCGACGTGAACATAATGGAGTTCGAAATAACGCTAGTGGACGTGAACATACTGGAGTTCTATATAACGCTAGTGGAGTCCTATATAACGCTAGTGGACGTGAACATACTGGAGTCCTATATAACGCCAGTGGACGTGAACATAATGGAGTCCTATATAACGCTAGTGGGCGTGAACATACTGGAGTCCTATATAACGCTAGTGGACGTGAACGTACTGAAGTCATATATAATACTAGTGGACGGGAGCATACTAGAGTCCTATATAAGCTAGTGGACGTGAACGTACTAAAGTTCTGTATAACGCTAGTGGACGTGAACATACTGCAGTCCTATATAACGCTAGTGGACGTGAACATACTTGAGTCCTATATAACGCTAGTGGACGCGAACATACTAGAGTCCTATATAACGATAGTGGACGTGAACATACTGGAGTCCTATATAACGCTACAGGACGTAAACATACTGGAGTCCTATATAACGTTAGTGGACGTGAACATACTGGAGTCCTATATAACGCTGGTCGACGTGGACATACTGGAGTCCTATATAACGCCAGTGGGCCTGAACATATTAGAGTCCTATATAACGCTAGTGGGCGTGAACATACTGGAGTCCTATATAACGCTAGTGGACGTGAACATACTGAAGTCCTATATAACGCCAGTGGACGTGAACATAATGGAGTCCTAAATAACGCTAGTGGGCGTGAACATACTGGAGTCCTATATAGCGCTAGTGGACGTGAACGTACTGGAGTCATATATAATGCTAGTGGACGGGAGCATACTAGAGTCCTATATAAGCTAGTGGACGTGAACGTACTATAATTCTGTATAACTCTAATGGACGTGAACATACTTCAGTCCTTTATAACGCTAGTGGACGTGAACATACTTGAGTCCTATATAACGTTAGTGGACGCGAACATACTAGAGTCCTATATAACGATAGTGGACGTGAACATACTGGAGTCCTATATAACGCTACAGGACGTAAACATACTGGAGTCCTATATAACGTTAGTGGACGTGAACATACTGGAGTCCTATATAACGCTAGTTGGCGTGAACATACTGGAGTCCTATATAACGCTAGTGGACGTGAACATACTAGAGTCCTATATAACGCTAGTGGACATGAACATACTAGAGTCCTATATAACGCTAGTGGACGTGAACATACTGGAATCCTATATAACGCTAGTGGACGTGAACATACTGGAGTCCTATATAACGATAGTGAACGTGAACATACTGGAGTCCTATATAACGCTACAGGACGTGAACATACTGGAGTCCTATATAACGTTAGTGGTCGTGAACATACTGGAGTCCTATATAACGCTAGTGGACGTGAACATACTAGAGTCCTTTATAACGCTAGCGGACGTGAACATACTGGAGTCCTACATAACGCTGGTGGACGCGAACATACTAGAATCCTATATAACGCTAGTGGACGTGAACATACTGGAGTCCTATATAACGCTAGTATTCGTGAACATACTTGAGTCCTATATAACACTAGTGGACGCGAACATACTAGAGTCCTATATAATTATAGTGGACGTGAACATACTGGAGTCCTATATAACGCTACAGGACGTAAACATACTGGAGTCCTATATAACGCTAGTGGACGTGAACATACTGGAGTCCTATATAACGCTGGTCGACGTGGACATACTGGAGTCCTATATAACGCCAGTGGGCCTGAACATATTAGAGTCCTATATAACGCTAGTGGGCGTGAACATACTGGAGTCCTATATAACGCTAGTGGACGTGAACATACTGAAGTCCTATATAACACTAGTGGGCCTGAACATACTGGAGTTCTATATAACGCTAGTGGGCGTGAACATACTAGAGTCCTATATAACGCTAGTGGGCGTGAACATACTTGAGTCCTATATAACGCTAGTGGGCGTGAACATACTAAAGTCCTATATAACGCTAGTGGGCGTGAACATACTAGAGTCCTATATAACGATAGTGGACGTGAACATACTGGAGTCCTATATAACGCTAGTGGACGTGAACATACAGGAGTCCTATATAACGTTAGTGGACGTGAACATACTGGAGTCCTATATAACGCTAGTTGGCGTGAACATACTGGAGTCCTATATAACGCTGGTGGACGCGAACATACTAGAGTCCTATATAACGCTAGTGGACGTGAACATACTGGAGTCCTATATAACTCTAGTGGACGTGAACATACTTGAGTCCTATATAACGCTAGTGGACGAGAACATACTAGAGTCCTATATAACTATAGTAGACGTGAACATACTGGAGTCCTATATAACGCTACAGGACGTAAACATACTGGAGTCCTATAACGTTAGTGGACGTGAACATACTGGAGTCCTATATAACGCTAGTGGGCGCGAACATACTGGAGTCCTATATAACGCTAGTGGACGTGAACATACTGGAGTCCTATATAACGCTAGTGGACAAGAATATACTAGAGTCCTAGATAACGCTAGTGGACGTGAACATACTAGAGTCCTATATAACGCTAGAGGACGTGAACATACTGGAGTTCTATATAACGATAGTCGACGTGAACATACTAGAGTCCTATATAACGCTAATGGACGTGAACATACTAAAGTCTTATATAACGCTAGTGGACGTGAACATACTAGGGTCCTATATAACGCTAGTGGACGTGAACATACTCGAGTCCTATATAACGCTGGTCGACGTGGACATACTGGAGTCCTATATAACGCCAGTGGGCCTGAACATAT
>JAWPHD010024585.1:0-18793 GCA_037043455.1 Cyrtodaria siliqua | reverse complement strand
GAGCGCGGCGATATTAGTCGACTTCCGGTGATAGCTGAAAGCAAAACAGAAAATAGAAATTTTGCGCAAATGAGCAGACGGTTTTCTACAACAAACTTGAACGCGTCGCGCGGCAATACAATAACAATGATGCTGATTACTATAGCGTTTGTTGTGTCCTTCTTACCGTATTTGATAATCGTATCGCTTCGCTATGTTGATAAGGACTTCTATTTTAACCTTGGAAAGAACACCAAAATAGTATACCATGTGTTTTTAAGGACGTATTTCTTAAACTCAGTTATTAATCCTATTATTTACAGTTTTGTCAACAAGGAATTCAGACAAACGCTTGTAAAGACGTTACAGAAACTGTGGGAGAAAATAAGAAGTGTCAGGGGAAGATAGACAACTGTTTTTGTTGAAACGTGGTCGCTGGCATTTGCTTTGTAACTCCACGGGTGTCAGTCGTTGAATTGAAAATAACACCTGTCAGAATAAATGGTGTACAATTACGACCAGATATTGGCTGAGTTAAAGTATGGCAGACAGATGAAATGGACATGCTACACATAAACTAGAGTCTGGTCTCATCGCGTTTATTAATTTTCGATGAGACCAGACTCTATCTATTTCATAAATATATTATGTAGTATTGTAAAATATTGTAATATATCCACACGTGAATAAACACGTTTATCACGTGCATTGTGTAGTCCTAAACACGACCACACACGTGTATTATATGTATGCAATCGTGACATTGTAGTGCATATACGTGAACCTCATTCATACTAAAGTTAAACTTATTTTATTTTGTGATTTCTTTAATATTTACAATAATCGTATTACATCCATGTTGTCATAGTTATCATGTTTTGCACTTTGTGTTTGCCCAACTTTTTCAGCCAATCATTTGCCTCAGATTTTCAAATACTTGCATATTTATTCACGTTTTGAAATTACGCTTATCAAACATTCTAAACTAACGTGAACTGATCGTTGTGGTTTGAATGCGGTAATCACAGAGTGTGAAGGGATTTTATTTTGTCATTGTAGCATGGTCACAGACAATTCTCTTTGTTCAGACACAGGTGTAAATCGTTTAATTGAAAATAAGACCACAACAGTGAGAATAACAGTTAGAATAACCGAAATAGAGCTGAAATGGACATGCTACGCCCATCTCGATGTTTAAAGGAACCAACTCAATGAAACCATACTCTATATATTACTTAGCGGCAAATGAAAGAGGCTAGCTTGATAGGGTTATGTGCGCTATCAGTTTAGTATTCACGAAGAAATCATAAATAAATAAACAATATTATACCTCATTTGCATATTCCACTCTTTGTTTAATGTGACGTCATCCGGTCCATAAAGTTGCATATTGACCGGGCGATCGGTCCGATAGCTATATTAACGGACGTGTGAAAAAAACGACGTCAAAATAAATCATAAAATGTATTGATTTAATTCGTTGGTCAGATTCGGTATAATATAACAAATAATGTATGGTGCTTCGGTCCATATGAAGTTTATGGACTGGGCAGTCAGACCTAGAATGTTATATGGACCTCAGCTTCGCTTCGGTCCATATAACATTCTAGGTCTGACTGCCCAGTCCATACACTTGCATATGGACCGAAGCACCATACATTATCTGTTAATTAAACGTGCACGCGATCAAAACTTCACGTGGTATAACCATCCTACTGAACCACGAACGTCGTTCTACGCATTTCTCTGTTATTTTCTCATAATATGTAGTTCAGTCAATGCGACGGCCAACTGAATATTACAGTAATGTAAATAGAACGCTTACTCTTACAAGTTTGTTGGCACGAGCTTTGGGGGCTCCCCCGTGTTGCATGTAATAGCATTCTCAATATTTAAGTAGATTGTGGTACTGATAGTATTTATTTCAAATGTTATAGCAGATATATTAAAGGGGTTTGCTTCCTTGTTATCTACTTCATAATTACTATTTTCTAAACTTTAAATATACATGTACATGTATTAGACATGGAGAGAGATATACTTTCTGCCAAAATAAAGAGTTGTACGTATGACGTTTAGTTCAACTTCTATATTTAACTTTCGTAAAACGAAGTTAGTTTTACTAATGCACGAAAATCAACGAACATAAACAAATTATACGGTAAATTTGGACGGATCAATACTTAGTTTACATCTATAGAAAAATATTTAGAATAGTTGATAAAAAATGTCGGAGTACTCAACGAAGCCAGTTTCAAGAAATGTGACGGTAAATGGTTGGTTAGCCCGGGTTTAATACATGCTAATTGATAGTTGATTATGCTGTTAAATGTGACTCGTTGATTATCATATATTTTATAATACACTTTCGGAATAAGGCCAAAATTAAAATTATGTTTGTTTGCCCGAACCCGACAATTCAAAACAAAACTCGACCCGACTTCAACCAACGTTGTTTCTTTTTGTTGTTTTTGTGGGGGATTTATTGTTATTTTTCAATAAAATATGATTATTTATTTTTTAGTCGTATCCCGTCGGATGTATGTACAAAGTTCAGATTTTTTTCATTGCATTATACACCCAGTATACTTCAATCATCTTTAATATGTACACAAGTGGTGTTTTAAGTCCATACAAGCAGTTAAACTTTCCTAAAAGAATCTGGAAGAATAAAAATCTTACCTACCTAGCTATCTGAAATATCAAAGGTCAGATTGGGCAAACTAAAATATTTTAAACATTACGTGGTCCCGCCTTAATTCCATTTCCAAGCGACGGGAAAGCTTAAATTAGTAGGATTTTACAATAGATATTTCGACAATAAAACACGTTTAAAAACAAAAAATTTACTGAAAAAACTCGATAACCTGTTTAAAATTACCTATTAAATGTTTTAATTTTACAATATGCAAACTTTTTAAGCTGAAATTAAGGTTTTATATCATACCTACAGCCAAGCCCGTGTTCGCTTCTGGATGGTACTCGACCAGTTGTTCTGCAGGTGAGCCTCTCTAATCCTCCTATTTACTGACGATGTATCAAGTCTGTCTGATACTGCTACTAAAATGCAAATGTAAATATTTGGAACGGTTGTCAAGTTCTGCAGGGAAATAAACATAAGCAAAACGGCATTTCGTAAATAAGAGGAGTGTCCACAGAGGTGAAATATTTAAAGAGGACGTGATACAATAAAAGAAATACCAGTATAGAACAAGGTGTTAACAAGGTGTTCCTTGTTCCTTGTTAACCATTTGGCTGCAAATCGACTTGCACGACCAGTTTAAACCTAGATCAACCTGCACATAGTCTATAGGTTGATTAGGTTTTACACTGTTCGCCACTCAGTAAGAATGTTTTCCATAACACGTTATATATAAAATAGCACCGGAAGGTTTGAATTCAAATTTTAGCAGACGAAATTTGAAATTTGGCGGCAAAAGGGTTAAGAAAATGAGACACCCTCAGTGCCCGGTAGATTAATAAAACAGTTCATAGGAATTGACCTACCTCAAACGAGAAGATCAAATAATAACACGAGATGTAGAGACTTACAACGTTTATGTTTTAAACAAATTCTATCTCTACAGGCCAAAGGTCAATTGAGCTTGTGTCATGGCCGGCGTTGTGCTGTGTCCTTCGTCCATAAACGTCATTTTGTTTACACAATTTTTTTTGCAAATGTTGTCCGATTTTGACCAAATGTTATGCGAAGAGATTTCGGATTTCATGAAGCGTTATTGACGCATGTGTTACAGAGTTATTGCCCTTTATTATGTAAAAAAAGGGGGGGGGGGAGTTTAGCTTTGTTTACATAATAACTTTACAAAACTGTTGCTGATTTCCATAACGTTGTATTTGAATGTTTGTTTCAATAACAGTTGGCATTTGAAGAGCAATTAAAAAGACATTTGACGGCAGTTTAGCTGAATTTAGCTCCATAAATATTTCAGTCTGTACAGGATGTCAACCACAACACGGTTGAATGCCAGAATGGAGTTTGTTACTGGGGGTTAAAAACTAGGTCAAAGTCAAATGAGTGCAACACCAATACTAAACATTTATTATTACAAATATTTGGCATGTGTAGCAGAATAGGTTTATATGTGACTGTATCTATCAACAGCATTAATAGACAATCACTGCAACCACTCACATTATACTAACAGTAAGTAGTTGTATGCAGGGTCGTACCGTGGCATACACCCTTACTCCCGCGAGTGACTTGGGAAAAACAAATATCCTAAACAAATTGAGGGTGACACCTACTCCCAAATCCTCACCATTCGGCGATTCGCACCTCGTATTCGGAGTATGTTGAATTGGTCACGCTACGCCCCTGTGATGTCACAAATAATATGATTTAAACTGTATTGCTAATTTGCAGAGGTTGTCATATACTGAAATGTTATTACTTTAATAAGTAATATATTCAAAGTACTGTAAGTAATTTTTTCAAAGTGTTAATTGTACCGCAAAAATGCCTATTCAAACTAAACAACACATTACGTTGTCGAAGTAGGTATTTATAATGTCCCGTGATATTGACTCATCAGCATTTCTAATTGCTTAAGCATTTGTAGCATCATGATTACATAAGCATTATTTGTGTACGAAGCAACACAGTCACTGTACGCACATAATATATACTGAGGGAAAAAAGTTTAGCAAGTTTTTGTTGCACCCTGGAAATAATAAATATTTGGTTGTAAAATCAAGACACTACTGCCATAGACACAATATTTTATTAAACACACAATAACAGCCGAACATCTTAATGACGTAACTAATAAATGAACGTAGGGGTCAAGCCCGTAAAGTCCCACCATGGCAGTATACCTTGTATGCAGTATTATTTCATCTAAAAAACTTGCTAAACGTTTTCCCCTCAGTATATATATATATATATATATATATCAGTCTCAAATATCAACATATAAGATCCATCTCGTACTTAAAGGGGGAACATCGGGGTTTTCTTCTGGAACAATCTTGAATTTTTAAAAATGTTTCAATTCATGATAAAAAAAATCACGTTCGTTAATTATACAGTTGTGTTGGCACCGTGTTTTTCATGTCTAACATTTTGAATCCGGCGTTAAAAACTTAAAAATTAATCCGCCAAATAACGATAAAACTAACACTACAAAACAGTTGATCGGAGCTCTGTCCAGGTGTTCAGGACATTACAACGTATATGTGCCGATTAAAAGTATAGGTTTATTCAGGGATTTCTACTTGAATATGCGTAAAATGAATTATGATAGGGTTACTCCTAATTCGACGCTCCATTGTTGGGTTGTTTCCTGTCGGTTTGAAGCTGTTTATATTGTGATTTAGTCTATAAATATGCTCATTTATTAGGTTTCGGCTCTGAAGAAAATCAAATATGCGTAATTGACACTTCTCTATATCGGACTCTAAACCGCATAGGAAAGCCGGATTTATTCCCTTTAACATCACAGATACCCGTGGGATATTAGAAAAGAACAGTTGGTCTTCGAAAAAGACCAGAGCAGTTGTTCAATCATAGGCGAAGGAAAATTGGGACAGGGTGCCAGTAGGGGAGCTGCCCCAGTCTCCCAACTCCCCCACCCCCACAACCCCACACTCTCAACCTAATAAGTTGACGGTGCCAAAGTATCTTGAGAGAAAATGATTTCATAAAGCCTAGAGTTATGTTATGACAAGAGTTCATAAAAAGTACCGTTAAAAGTTGCGCTCACCAAGACAGGTCGAAAAGACGAACATACCCATGCACTTTGATCAATATCCCACCGATAGATGCTAAGATTCAGACCTTGTACCTAACACTGGACGTGACCTGTATTTCGAAAAACGTAGTTCACAACGTGACAGAATTGGTGCAACATGCCAGTCGATAAGAGGTACATACTGCTGCAGTCATCTTGGAAGTCAAGATAACCAGAACGTGTACTTGGGCGTAATCCGGGCGTACGGGCACACGCGCGGACTGACGGACGCACGAACACGCTTAAACCAAACTCAAAGGTGATCGAAATACCGATCTCTCATCAAGTGGTCTCAACAATGAACACTGGCATGCAATCAATTTACTACTTATTGTGTCGCCTGCGAAGCATATCAGACACTTAGGGATCACTTTGTTCGTCATCAGTCGTCGTCTGTCGTCGTCCGTCGGTCCGTCCGTCCGTCACACTTTAACCTGCAATCTAACCTTAGCCATAACACAGTTGCTTTCATATATAGATCTACAGCATATTTCTTATACTTCCTAAATATAAATACTGAACCTCATAACGAAACTTCATAACGAAACTATTCATTGCCCTAATAAATACGCTACCGTGAATCATAACATTGAGACGTATTTTAAAACATAAAGGAAAGACTTTCGCTATGTCATCTTATGCTTCATCGGCTTTTAAGAAAACTAACACAAACTACTTGAACGTTTTGGTCGAATAAGATCATTTTGCGATAGTACGAGTGATTTAACAAAAACTGTTAATATATACTGTATCACGTTTAGTCAGTCATGGTGCTTTAAATAACTTAAAACAACTAACTCGTGTTGTGTTTATTCTAGTTTTGAAAACAACTTGGGTATATCCAAAACGACGTAGGAGTAATGCTTCAGGCTGCAATCTTGATTTGTTTAAAAACTCACGGCGTCCAGTTAGTTTTCCTAAATAACTTGTATTTGTTCAATCATTAATATCATTTATTCGAGTAGTTGAAAGGAAATTGTTTTTACATATTAATAACTATATATATAACATTGCTCAAATAATATATTTAAACATTTGGTAGAATAACGAAGACAATTAAAATCTCAAGTTTTTTAGTTAATTATATGCAAGCCATTTTAAAGTCAAAATGATACTAATAATACATTGAAGTGCTTATTTAAATGCTTGATAACCGAAGCATTGTGGTGTAGTGATTAGAGCGTCTGCCTTGCATTCGGGAGGTCGTGGGTTCGAGTCCCCTGACCGCGTCATACCAAAGACTTTAAAAATAGAGTAGTCACTTGTAACCCTTGCCTGACGAGCAAATAATGGGTAGTGCTACGACTGATTGACCAGTGTCAGAATAATGTGACTGGGGGTGCGGGTATCATGTCTACTACGGCGTGGTATTCCAGTGTGGCAGCACTATAAAGAAACCATTGAGTTCGCTGCTTCAAGTAGACATATCATCACATCAAACAGCAACACACAGATAAAAGTCCAGACATTGTGCCTATAATCGTCGGGTAGGACGCCTGTCGTAGGTGGAGGGACTATACTCCTTAGAAATACACTCACTCACACTAAATGCTTGATATACAACTCAAGATTGCCATGTGACATTTTAACATATTTTAATCGTTGTTTTATTAGCTAGCTGTATTTATCCTTGTTTGTGTCCTTGTAGTGATTTTGTTATAAAAGTAATTCATAAACACTTCCTCATAGTGTACCGTGTGTAAAGTTTGACACTAGGACACTTATTTGTCTTAATAGTGCACCTCATTTGCATATTTCCTTCTTCAGTGTACACTGTATAACGGTACTAAACCACGTGACGTTTCTATCGCGTACACGGCTACCAAAAAGCCCGTTTCCGATAAGTTTATTTATCATTTCGTCGTGACATAGATCGGGTTTTCATTAAATAAAGACCACATACCTCTACTAAGCTGCCCTTTCCTACGCCGTTTATGTTAATTTAATTGATCATTCATGCACTGTCTGAGACTAACCCCAATCAAAGTTTCCAAACTGAAGCAACCTGATCGTTTCGTCAGTTTTGTTTGATCGGCGCATTTTGGCGTAACATGAAGCAATGAAAACTACTTTAATCGAGGATTATGTTTACGTGTACGCGATCAAAAAGTCACAGGGTGTAGCCATGATCTCTGTGTCATACGTGTTTTAATGCAGACCACTGTAACGCGGAGATCGGGCTCACGTATGATAACCTCTTCCGTACCGAGAGTGCAGGAACACATATAACATTCAGGCCTGCCAAATCTCCGGATAAAATCCGGAGTTTTCATTTGCTCTCCAGAGTTTAAGTGTACAATCTTCGAATTTCCCATCAAATCTTACTTTTTTTAAAAAAATGGTAATGATTTAACAGCTATGTGTTCACAGTTTATCCGCTATTTACTTCAATGGTCCTGTTACCCTAGTCAGCGATGCAAAGGAGAGTATTTACAAGTGTCGAATGAATGGGGTCATCAGTTTAATGCACTGACTGAATAAACAATTAACATCTTAAGTGCATAGTTATTTCCTTCAGTGACATAACAGCATGTGCAAAAGCATAAATTTGTCTCCGGCTTCTTTATTTAGTCAACTTAATTGATATAGCAAGTGTGAGGAGCTAGTGACTCGTTGTATGTAGTGACACTATAACAGCTGCCGCCGTGTAGAGGAGCTAGTGACTCGTTGTATGTAGTGACACTATAACAGCTGCCGCCGTGTAGAGGAGCTAGTGACTCGTTGTATGTAGTGACACTATTACAGCTGCCGCCGTGTACGATGATTACAATTTGTTTAAAGATTATTAAGACTTTGTATTTTTATTTAGCACGCATCCGTGTAGACTATTATGTGTACATTCATGAAAAAACCCAGCTGTGGTATAAACTAAACCAAATCTTTCTTATATAATTACGAAGTCCTACCTAAAACAAATATCTTTGTGTATGTTGAAGTATACAAATCTATTTTTTCTATAACTATCAAATAATGCATAAGTATTAATCGCATAATTAGTTTATATGTGCGCTTAAAAAGTGAAAAAGTTGAAAATCTAGTGGCGAGGTTTTTTTCAACTGAAGCCCTCTGGGTGCTTGAAAAAAAAACGGAAGTACTTTGTAAGCTGTCTGAGGATGTTGTTCAGTATAAATACATCAGTATTTACTCTACTTTTTAAACCAATCAGATGGCTCAGAATTTCAAATACTTGCACCATTTATTCATGAACATTTTCCTACAAGCGTTCATCATGGTTTAGAGTGTGACCTATATATGGAGACTATCGATAAAACCTATCGTCAACACTAAGCCGGATAGTCTATGAAGAGAAATATTTACCATTAAGAAACCGCGGTCGGTATATATAGCTACGCTCTCCCCCACCACCACCCCACCCCCACCCCTTTCGGTTTCTCAATGGTGAAGATTTCTCTTCATAGACTCTATCTTATACAAAGAAATAGGACAATCATTTTTTTTAGATTATCTCAGCGAGATGAAGAGATGATTAAAGAAAACTCGGCCAATCCCGACATTCTTCGGACTCAAGCTTCGAAATTCACCGAGATATTGCGAATTTGAGATGATCTGATTTTTGAACACAGAGTAAAAGGCGTGAATTGAGACTAGTAGCATAGCCTACATACGAAGAAGATGTGACCATATGAAGGTTGCTTTAGTCTACAACGGATATGGGAGCCGCCATATTGAGCAATATGCCGTCATAGTTCTAAATTACCATATATGGCTTGTTGGTAAATTTCATTTATAGCAAAGAAAATCACTACAAATGAATGCAAAATCATTTACTGGCCATATAATGCATTATTTGTATATTTATCTTTTATACATTGCTGTGAGTTTTCCCCTATAAATGAGTTAAAAAACATATTTATAATTATTCCATATATGGTATATTAGAACTGTGATATCATAGTTCTCAAAATGGCAACTTCCATATCCATTTCAAAGAATCTTCAAATGACCATATCTGCTTTATCATACGATTTTGATAATTCTTGTTTTGCTGTATGCCTACGTTCCCTTTAAAACATAAATGCAAGGGGCAAGGTTAGTGTTACAAGCAATACAATGCTTTTAACTTCTAACTCTTCTAACTCATCACATTATGTAAGTGAGGAAGTGTCTATTCTTACGGATGGCGGGAGGTGTACTGTACTGGTTCTACCCAGGAAAAGTGGGTGGTCTGCATCCACCACAAAAAAATAGACAGTCATGTATAACCTTACATGTGTTGAAAATGACGTAAAACACAATACAAACAAACAAACAAACAAACAAACAAACATCATCACATTATAACGATGCACAATCTGTAAGTGATTTTAATGAACAGTTAAGTACAAACGTAAAATGTATAATGCAAGATAACGTATCTTTCTTCCAAGAAAATATTGATCGTTCTTGTGATAATACACCTGCTTTTAATTGCAAAAATGAAATCATTAGCTCCTGCCAACACATTTTACGAAAAAACAAAAACCTAGGTTTTGAGTTTGTTAATTTATAGGCCGCGAAGAATGAATGAATGAATGAATGAATGAATGAATGACACGTCGACACAAAAATAGGTCATATTGTGAGCAAAAAGGGATGAAAAATAAAACAAATAATCTTGCAATAGAAATTTCAGGCGACTATATAATATTAATGTGTAGTTAGGTTGCGCGATTATGTTTTATGCAATAAATGTATAGCTGTAATTGTATATACGATATTGATGGATATTGATGGAGATTCATTCAAATATTCTCGATATAGTAATAGATTTGCACACGGGTCACAGAAGGAACTAACTATTAATAAATAAAACTGTCATTAATTAGTGAGTAATCAGTGCCTTATATTGGCCCACTGTTAAGTTGACCCTTTAATAAAACCATACGATACAGTAGATGGCTGATAATCATTGAACATTTTACCTGTTCAATATTGTAATTTAAACAAATCCGGAGATCATAGGAGCGGATACAGGTTTTGAGATTAGTGGGTATGTGGGTGCAATTTTAAAAAAGAAAGAATAAACCAAAATACATAACACAAACACGTTGTTTTTATTTTCAGTTTAGTGAGGGGCGCAACTTTTAAAAAAAATTAATGATGACAACCAAAAAATCAAAAAGTAAAAAGCGTTTTACATATGAATTTTCATAACGTTTCATATTATTTTTTATCACATAACGTCCCTTGTTAGCAGTGTCGAACACCCATTTAATATTCTATTGTATGACACACGTGTAATACAACCCGGAACGATTTTGATTGGTTGAGTTAAACCTGTAACACTCCGCAAGTTTATTAACTGAAACTATTTTATTTATTACAAATTCACCCAGATCTGAGTCATAAACTTATTATTTGTGACAGCTTATAACAATAATGCACATTATACAAAACATTGTTGTTGGTTTCTTAAAAAGTTGGCGTAAACTGCTATTTTGTAAAGAGGTAAAACACGAACTCTTTTATACTCAACGTTATGTGTGAGACGCGACGTTACGACGTCACATATTTTATGACGTTTTGGCGCTAAAATGTGTCTGACGTTGTGGCGGTTCAATGTACATCTGAATTATTTTTTACTAATTTGATTGCAATGTTATGTGATAAAAAGGATCTTAAACTCGTTCCCGTTCCATATAAGATTTATGAAACTCGTTATGATTTATTTTTAATTTTAACTCGCCAAAAGGCTCGTTAAAATTAAAATAATTCATAACTCGTTTCATAAATCTTATATGAAATGGGAACTCGTTTAAGATCCTCTATGTTTGTGGGGTGGAGCGGGCTGCGGTCGGCATGCGCCAGATATGCCCCCACCCCTTTATCTGGGGAGGTACTTTAGATTCCAGATTTTATCCGGTGATTTGGCAGGCCTGCATTAATTTCACTTTTGATACACTCACTCATGTAATTACACTCCGATAAATGAAATGCTTCCTTCTATCTAGTGTATGGCATTAATAACTATCTTTCTGTACCTGTATGTAATATTTGCAATGCTTATATATCTTGCGTCATCTTGAATACCTGTGTGTATTATAGATAAATTGCAATTATTTCTTGAAGATAAAATCGTAACAAACGAAAACAAAATAAAAGATGCAATCAAGATTCTAATATACCTCCACTTTACCGAACTTAAATGGCTTGTTGTTGGGTTTTTTATGAAAAGTTCCAAGTCGTCGGTGGACGATATACTTCATGTCGTCGGTGGACGATATACTTCAGGTCGTCGGCGGACGATATACTTCAGGTCGTCGGTGGACGATGCTTTTAACAGGTTGTCGGTAGATGATATACTTCAGGTCGTCGGTGGACAATGCTTTGAACAGGTTGTCGGTTGACGATAAACGATATACTTCACTCCGTCGGTGGACGAAGCTTTGAACAGGTTGTCGGTAGACGATATACTTCAGGTCCTCGGTAGACGATATACTTCAGGACGTCGGTGGACGAATACTTCAGGTCGTAGGTGGACGATATACTTCAGGTCGTAAGGGGACGATATTCTTCAGATGGTCGGTGAACGATATACTTCAGATCATCGGTGAACGATATACTTCAGGTCGTCGGTGAACGATATACTTCAGGTCGTCGGTGGACGATGTACTTCAGGTCGTCGGTGAACGATATACTTCAGATCATCGGTGAACGATATACTTCAGATCATCGGTGAACGATATACTTCAGGTCGTCGGTGGACGATAAACTTCAGGTCGTAAGGGGACGATATACTTCAGGTCGTCGGTCGACAATACTTCATGTCGTCGGTGGACGATATTCTTCAGGTCGTCGGTGGACGATATACTTCAGGTCGTCGGTGGTCGATGTACTTCAGGTCGTCGGTGGACGATAATCTTCAGGTCGTAAGGAGTCGATATACTTCAGGTCGTCGGTAGACGATATACTTCAGGTCGTCGATGGACGATATACTTCAGGTCGTCATAGGACGATATACTTCAGGTCGTCGGTGGACGATATACTTCAGGTCGTCGGTGGGCGATATACTTCAGGTCGTCGGTGGACGTTATGCTTCAGGTCGTCAGTGGACGATTTACTTCAGGTCGTTAGTGGACGATATAATTCAGGTCGTCGGTGGACGATGCTTCAGGTCATCGGTGTCATTTGGACACATACGCATAACGCGCCAGTCAGACTTGATAAGAATCTAGTGAAGAAACTAGCTAGAATAGTATCGTGGTTGTTAAAGTGTGCATATCTTATAATGCTTCCTGACAGTTTCAGTGATGCTGTCGTGTTAAAGCGTGCATACCTTGTAATGCTTCCCGGACAGTTTCAGTGACGCGTATTGTGAAAAAGTGTGCGAACATTGTAATGCTTCCTGGTCAGTTTCAGTGACGCTGTCGTGTTATAGTTTGCCTACCTTATACTTCTTCATGACGAATTTCAGTGACGCGTATCTTGTTTGTTAAAGTGTGCATACCTGATCATACTTCCTGAACACTTTCGGTGAAGCTTCTCGTGTTAAAGCCTGCAAACCTTATAATGCTTCCTGGACATTTTCGGTGAGGCTTCTCGTGTTAAATCCTGCATACCTTATACTTCTTCATGACCAATTTTAGTCACGCATATCGTGTTTGTTCAAGCCTGCATACCTTATAATGCTTACTAGACAGTTTCGGTGACGCTTCTCTAGTTAAAGCCTGCATACCTTATACTTCTTCATGGTCAATTTCAGTCAAGCGTATCGTGTTTGTTCTAGCCTGCATACCTAATAATGCTTCCTGGACAGTTTCGGTGACGCTTCTCGTGTTAAGCCTGCATACCTTATAGTGCTTCCTGGACAGGCCTGCATACCTTATAGTGCTTCCTGGACATGCCTGCATACCTTATAGTGCTTCCTGGACAGGCCTGCATACCTTATAGTGCTTCCTGGACAGGCCTGCATACCTTATAGTGCTTCCTGGACAGGCCTGCATACCTTATACTGCTTCTTGGACAGGCCTGCATGCATTATAATGCTTCCTGGACAGGACTGCATGCATTATAATGCTTCCTGGACAGGCCTGCATGCATTATAATGCTTCCTGGACAGGCCTGCATGCATTATAATGCTTCCTGGACAGTTTCGGTGACGCTTCTCGTGCTAAAGCCTGCATACCGTGTAATGCTTCCTGGACAGTTTCGGTGACGCTTCTCGTGTTAAGCCTGCATACCTTATAATGCTTCCTGGACAGGCCTGCATGCATTATAATGCTTCCTGGACAGTTTCGGTGACGCTTCTCGTGCTAAAGCCTGCATACCGTGTAATGCTTCCTGGACAGTTTCGGTGACGCTTCTCGTGTTAACCCGGCATACCTTATAATGCTTCCTGGACAGTTTTGGTGACGCTTCTCGTGGTAAGCCTGCATACCTTATAATGCTTCCTGGACAGTTTCGGTGACGCTTCTCGTGCATACCTTATAATGCTCCTTGACAGGCCTGCATACCTTATAATGCTTCCTGCACAGTTTCGGTGACGCTTCTCGTGCATACCTTATAATGCTCCTTGACAGGCCTGCATACCTTATAATGCTTCCTGGACAGTTTCAGTGACATGCATCGCGGATGTACAAATGGCCATACATACACCTTATACTGATTTCTAATCAGTTTCAGTGACGCTTACCCTAGACACATACACCTTTTTCCTGTTTCTGATTCTGTTTCAGTACAACTTCCCAAGGATGCTGCATGGGAAATCTCGCCTCTCACCGCTATGTGTTCCAATCCGACTGGAAGTTCAACTTGTAAGTGAGAAAGTGTCGATTCTTACGGATGGAGTGATATATACCGCCCATATATACAGTCCTGATTCTACTAAGGAAAAAGGTATGTGGTTGGCCTCCACAACGAAGAAATATAGCCTAAAATGCCAACAGACACCATCCTGATCCTGCGTTGATAAAATAAATAGTATGTGCCATTGGCGACTCAATTATAGTTTTAGGTACAAAAACACATACACACTTTGTATTATTTGCATGTTCAATATGAATAAAAAATAAATATTAACATACGTTTATGGTTAATATAAACCCTCTGTTCGAAATATAGTATGCCCTGCCCTCCACACACACTCATCCACATTCGTTTTTATGAACTAAGAAAGTCAACTCGTCTTACATGACGTATGAATAGCCCAGGAGTTACTGTTCCTTAGTAATTATTACACCGTTAAAATATATACTCTGTAAAAGAAGTTTTGGACCATGGCAGTGTTCGAACCCGTACAATGATCGCTGAACCATGACATTCGACCATAACCCTTATAATCTCAGTTGATAAATCACAATAGATCAACAATCAACAATAATTATCGTTTACAATGAAAGTTTGTGAAAAAATAATAATCTTTTTATTGATTACTCGAATGTGTCCTTCACTGTTACTTTTTATGGACTTTGCAACATTTTTTACAGATCCTTTGTGTGTATGCGATATTTTTTAAAAATCAAATCTTGTTTGGAATTTAATGTTTCTGGTACCAAATTAACCGGGTAGGGTAGACCTTGGTTACTAAAAAAAGATAGTTAAATTTTGTCCACTAGTTTTATTTTATATGACTTTATATACCCTGGTCCAAAACATTTTTTACCGAGTATACTTTAAATGGACGGGAGACGAACTGGAAGAGTGATTGGTGGCACTCAAAATACAAATGAAACCCTCAAAATGTGATTCAGTTTCATATGACCTAAGCATATGCATTACATTATTCCCCATGTATGTCTGAAAAACTTGATTGATTGAATTGGATTTTATAGTCGCACCAACAGCTAAGGTCATATGGCGACTTTCCAGCTTCCATTGGTGGAGGAAGACCCCAGGTGCCCCTCCGGGCAATTTTCGTGCACGGGCGGGCACCTGGGTAGAACCACCGACGTTCCCCAAGCCAGCTGGATAGCTTCCTCACATCTGAAAAACTTGACGACTCGGTTGGTGGGTTTTACTAAATCATAAGTATTTATTTAAATGGCGAGTGTAAATTGCCAAGGCTTGTACATATAATACAAATAAATTCATAAAACAAGAACCTTAAAGCATCAAGTGAATCATAGTTATTTCGTTAACAACAATTAATTCGTACGGATCACGGGGCCTACGTCATTGCGTACGGTATGCATATTGGTTCAGTGCAACACTATTTTAACTCCTTCTTTATTCATATGTAGTTACAATAGTTATGGCGCTGACCCCTCGATATGCAGCTGAAACACATTATGATGGCTTTATTCGGATTTGGATTGTCACCCATAACTCTTCCAGATGGTCTCCGGTTCCTTTATAGTGGCAAATAAATGTTTAAAGTAGCTATCCCGCCAACAACAGCCGAATTTTACAACATATATACACCGTATCTAAACCTACTACGACGAGGTATATATACAGCTTACACATTTTTAGAAATCCAAACTCTATAGACACAATATAAACGGCTTTAACCAGCCAGGCCTAGCTTCAAAACCAATTCATTTTACGCTTATTCAGTCACGGGTGTTTTAAGAACCCGTGAACAAACTATACTTTTAATCGGCACATACACATTATTTTATGACCTGAAAACCTGGATAGAGTTTGGATAGACGAGTTTATAATGTAATTATGCCGTTATTTGGTGGGTTAGTGCCTTTAAATTTCAGGAAACAAAATTAATGTTAGCACTTGTTGTTATATATGTCACTTAATTAGTGATGCGTTGCACTAAATATAAATCAGGAATACGGCAAAACAATTTTAGAAGCGAAAGGTATAATTACAAAAGTTGTGAATTCTATGTTCAGCTGTGTTTCTCTAGGGCGTGACTAGTTGATGAAAGGGCAGTACGTTACTATTTAGTTTACGAACGCAGATACACTTGCTAAGGTTGTGATGATCAGTTTATTTCTTTTTTAAATTAGGAAAAAACAATACATTTAAACAAAGAAAATATAATTCTTCCAGCTCTGCTTAACATAAATCAAATAGAACATATATATATATATATAATTAGCAGTTGAGGTCCATATGCAAGTTATCCTCTTCGGTCCATATAACATTCTAGGTATGCCTGTCCAGTCCATAAATTGCATATGGACCGAAATACCATACATTATCCGTTATATTATACCGAATCTGTAAAATATGACTCTCGGACTGGGGTACCGGTCACTATCACAAAATATTGACCGGATGACGTCACATTGCACAAAGTAGGAACTATGCAAATGAGGTGTTATATAGTATACCAACACATATATCTGTCATTTCAGTGTTAAATATCAATTGCTTAAGGTAAAGAACTTTATAATCACTATGCTTCCGTACCGATTATTGTATTTCTTTTATTTGTATACATACAAAAGTTGCACATATAATAATTAAAATATTCTTATAATTAATGATATCACACCCGCTAGTTCGTTCCCGTGTTGTTCGTTCTCTAATAGTATAAGAAATAAGATATGAAATATGCTTTAATAAAATTACGAAATGTTGTCTAATTTAGTTGATTATAATCGTTTTTCATCATTCAAGACAATACAGTGAAAAAAACATGGCATTAGTTATTAAAACTGACCCCTGGCTTTCTCATCTTCAAGCTCACCGATGACCGTTCCTTCTCTTTTAAAATTGATATCGGTGGATCAGACTCCTTAGTGGTAGAATCTGCAACACCATCGTCGTTAAAAACTTGCTTTTCTTTTTGTTGCTCGCTAACACTACTGGTGTAAAAATCGTCTAGTTTAACATCTCCAAATATATGCTTCATGTACTGCCCTTTCTTTAGTTTCACAGACACATCAGGGCGAATGCCGATAGTGTCTACCGTTGACTTTCGTGGATACGGTAACAACTGGAAATACGAAAAGACATTTGGACGCCGTAACATTTTCATCTCATCAAATTCTCCGATGTTTCTGTTTTTACCTCTCATCTGCGCCTCTTGTAGAGCTCGAATGTACACAAGTTTGTGTATATCGGGATCTACGAGTGGATACGGTTTGGCGTCCTTCAAACGCATGTATGACGAAGTTTCTCGTTCGTTAATGTCGTCATCGCTCGACCAGTAGTGGCCGTCGTCTTCGTGAATTATTGACTCTAGATCCATATAATCCTCGTCTGAAACAGTTTTGGCTTTACTTTTATCTCTCGATCGCTTCCCGTCACGTCCCTCGTTTAACATTTTGTGTCGCGTCGACAGAGATGCCAAACTACTTGTGGGCGGAAACCCCGATTCCGCCCGAGATGACTGCGGGTTCGGATTTAGGTCACTGCTCCTCGTCTTGCTCCGGTGTTGCATCGCTTTACCACATGTTTTACAACTTGTTTTAGCAAAACTCGCTTCTCGCAAGTCCGTCGAACATCGACAAAAGCTTATCTGTCCAGAAAATCCTCGACTGCCTTTTGACCTCGTAACCCGTTCAGACAGTGCTATCGATGCATCGTCGCTATCTGCTATACCTTTCGATGAAGCATCATCGAACACATTACCTGCGGCTATTAGCTGTTCTAGTTCTTTTCTTTCCGCCTCTGCCCTCTCCATCTCTATACACTCCTGATCTGAAGGCGTCGGAGGGATCTCAAATCCGGGGTGGGGGACGGAATCATCGTCCATCCTATGGTGGTATCGCAGGTGACCTGATATATATAAATATATAGGATGGTATAAGTTTATAAGATAATACTATCTGATGTATATAAGATGATATTCAAATACGATGTATATAAAACGGTATTACAATAATATATTATGTATAAAATATGGTATTCCAATAATATAGCATGTATGTAATATGGTATTCCAATACTATATCTATTCCCGAGTAAGTCCGGAACATCCAGACCTCTCGTGAGGCTTCTCTTAAAAATGTACGTGCACTTACATACATTCAAACGCAGATACGTTCCAAATACGCGGCAGCTCCTATTCAAATATGTGATATCAAATACGTATGTGATATCGCAAAACTAGTAACACGGCACACCATATACCTACTTATGCTTCAGCTATAGTAACACGGCACACCATATACCTACTTATGCTTCAGCTATAGTAACACGGCACACCATATACCTAC
>JAWPHD010024584.1:0-18793 GCA_037043455.1 Cyrtodaria siliqua | reverse complement strand
TGCGTAAAAAACTGAATATATGTGTAAGAACTGAATATATGCTTAAAAACTAAATATATATGAGTAAGAACTTAATATATTTGTGTAAGAACTGCATATATTTGTGTTAGAATTGAATATATATGCGTAAGAACGGAATATATATGTGTAAGAACTGAATATATATGTGTAAGAACTGAATATATATGCGTAAGGAACTAAATATATATGCGTAAGAACTGAATATATATGCGTAAGAACTGAATATATAAGTGTAAGAACTGAATATATATGCGTAACAACGGAATATATATGTGTAAGAACTGAATATATATGTGTAAGAACTGAATATATATGTGTTAGAACTGAATATATATGTGTCAGAACTGAATATATATGTGTAAGAACTGAATATATATGTGTAAGAGCTGAATATATACATGTAAGAACTGAATATATATGCTTAAGAACTGAATATATATGCGTAAGATCGGAATATATGTGTAAGAACTGAATATATGCGTAAAAAACTGAATATATATGTGTAAGAACTGAATATATTTGTGTAAGAACTGAATATATATGCGTAAGAACGGAATATATGTGTAAGAACTGAATATATATGTGTAATAAATGAATATATATGTGTTAGAACGGAATATATATGTGTAAGAACTGAATATATATGTGTATGAACTGAATATATATGTGTAAGAGCTAAATATATATGTGTAAGAACTGAATATATATGCGTAAGAACTGAATATATATGCGTAAGATCGGAATATTATGTGTAAGAACTGGACATATATGCGTAAGAACTGAATATATGTGTAAGAACTGAATATATGCGTAAAAACTGAATATATATGAGTAAGAACTTAATATATTTGTGTAAGAACTGCATATATATGTGTTAGAATTGAATATATATGCGTAAGAACGGAATATATATGTGTAAGAACTGAATATATATGTGTAAGAACTGAATATATATGCGTAAGAACTAAATATATATGCGTAAGAACTGAATATATATGCGTAAGAACTGAATATAATGTGTAAGAACTGAATATATATTCGTAAGAACTGAATATATATGCGTAAGAACGGAATATATATGTGTAAGAACTGAATATATATGTGTAAGAACTGAATATATATGTGTTAGAACGGAATATATATGTGTAAGAACTGAATATATATGCGTAACAACGGAATATATATGTGTAAGAAACTGAATATATATGTGTAAGAACTAAATATATATGTGTAAGAACTGAATATATATGTGTAAGAACTGAATATATATGTGTAAGAACTGAATATATATGTGTAAGAGCTGAATATATACATGTAAGAACTGAATATATATGCGTAAGAACTGAATATATATGAGTAAGATCGGAATATATGTGTAAGAACTGAATATATGCGTAAAAACTGAATATATATGTGTAAGAACTGAATATATTTGTGTAAGAACTGCAAATATATGTGTAAGAACTGAATATATATGCGTAAAGAACGGTATATATATGTGTAAGAACTGAATACTATATGTATAAGAACTGAATATATATGTGTAAGAACTGAATATATATGTGTAAGAACTGCATATATATGTGTAAGAACTGAATATATATGCGTAAGAACTGAATATATATGTGTAAGAACTGAATATATATGTGTAAGAACGGAATATATATGTGTAAGAACTGAATATATATGTGTAAGAAATTGAATATATATGCGTAAGAACGGAATATATATGTGTAAGGAACTGAATATATATGTGTAAGAACTGAATATATATGCGTAAGAACTAAATATATATGCGTAAGAACTGAATATATATGCGTAAGAACTGAATATATAAGTGTAAGAACTGAATATATATTCGTAAGAACTGAATATATATGCGTAAGAACGGAATATATATGTGTAAGAACTGAATATATATGTGTAAGAACTGAATATATAGTGTTAGAACGGAATATATATGTGTAAGAACTGAATATATATGCGTAACAACGGAATATATATGTGTAAGAACTGAATATATATGTGTAAGAACTGAATATATATGTGTCAGAACTGAATATATATGTGTCAGAACTGAATATATATGTGTAAGAACTGAATATATATGTGTAAGAGCTGAATATATACATGTAAGAACTGAATATATATGCTTAAGAACTGAATATATATGCGTAAGATCGGAATATATGTGTAAGAACTGAATATATGCGTAAAAACTGAATATATATGTGTAAGAACTGAATATATTTGTGTAAGAACTGAATATATATGCGTAAGAACGGAATATATGTGTAAGAACTGAATATATATGTGTAATAAATGAATATATATGTGTTAGAACGGAATATATATGTGTAAGAACTGAATATATATGTGTATGAACTGAATATATATGTGTAAGAGCTAAATATATATGTGTAAGAACTGAATATATATGCGTAAGAACTGAATATATATGCGTAAGATCGGAATATATGTGTAAGAACTGGACATATATGCGTAAGAACTGAATATATGTGTAAGAACTGAATATATGCGTAAAAACTGAATATATATGAGTAAGAACTTAATATATTTGTGTAAGAACTGCATATATATGTGTTAGAATTGAATATATATGCGTAAGAATGGTATTAATATGTGTAAGAACTGAATATATATTGTGTAAGAACTGAATATATATGCTTAAGAACTAAATATATATGCGTAAGAACTGAATATATATGCGTAAAACTGAATATATATGTGTAAGAACTGAATATATATTCGTAAGAACTGAATATATATGCGTAAGAACGGAATATATATGTGTTAGAACGGAATATATATGTGTAAGAACTGAATATATATGCGTAACAACGGAATATATATGTGTAAGAACTGAATATATATGTGTAAGAACTGAATATATATGGTGTAAGAACTGAATATATATGTGTAAGAACTGAATATATATGTGTAAGAACTGAATATATATGTGTAAGAGCTGAATATATACATGTAAGAACTGAATATATATGCGTAAGAACTGAATATATATGAGTAAGATCGGAATATATGTGTAAGAACTGAATATATGCGTAAAAAACTGAATATATATGTGTAAGAACTGAATATATTTGTGTAAGAACTGCAAATATATGTGTAAGAACTGAATATATATGCGTAAGAACGGTATATATATGTGTAAGAACTGAAATATATATGTATAAGAACTGAATATATATGTGTAAGAACTGAATATATATGTGTAAGAACTGCATATATATGTGTAAGAACTGAATATATATGCGTAAGAACTGAATATATATGTGTAAGAACTGAATATATATGTGTAAGAACGGAATAATATGTGTAAGAACTGAATATATATGTGTAAGAACGGAATATATATGTGTGTTTAGAGCGGAATATATATGCGTAAGAACGGAATATATATGCGTAAGAACGAAATATATATGTGTAAGAACTGAATGTATATGTGTAAGAACTGATATATATGTGTAAGAACTGAATATATATGTGTAAGAACGGAATATATGCGTAAAAACTGAATATATATGTGTAAGAACTGAATATATATGTGTTAGAACTGATTATATATGTGTAAGAACTGAATATATGCATAAGAACGGAATATATGCGTAAGAACTGAATATATATGTGTTAGAACTGAATATATATGTGTAAGAACTGAATATATATGTGTAAGAACTGAATATATATGTGTAAGAACTGCATATATATGTGTAAGAGCTGAATATATGTACGTAAGAACGGAATATATATGCGTAAGAACGGAATATATGTGTAAGAACTGAAATATATGTGTAAGAGACTGAATATATATGTGTTGGAACTGAATATATATGTGTAAGAACTGAATATATATGTGGTAAGAACTGAATATATATGCGTAAGAACTGAATATATATGCGTAAGAACTGAATATATATGCGTAAGAACTGAATTTATATGCTTAAGAACGGAATATATATGTGTAAGAACGGAATATATATGTGTTAGAACGGAATATATATGTGTAAGAGCTAAATATATATGTGTAAGAACTGAATATATATGCGTAAAAAACTGAATATATATGTGTAAGAACTAAATATATATGTGTTAAACTGGAATATATATGTGTAAGAACTGAATATATATGTGTAAGAACTGAACATATATGTGTAAGAGCTAAATATATATGTGTAAGAACTGAATATATATGCGTAAGAACTGATGCGTAAGATCGGAATATATGTGTAAGAATTGAACATATATGCGTAAGAATTGAATATATACGCGTAAGAACTGAATATATGCGTGAGAACTGAATATATGCGTAAGAACTGAATATATATGTGTAAGAACTGAATATATTTGTGTAAGAACTGCATATATATGTGGTAAGAACTGAATATATATGTGTAAGAACTCAATATATATGTGTAAGAACTGAAGTATATATGTGTTAGAACGGAATATATATGTGTAAGAACTGAATATATATGTGTTAGAACGGAATATATATGTGTAAGAACTGAATATATATGCGTAAGAACGGAATATATATGTGTAAGAACTGAATATATATGTATTATAACTGAATATATATGTGTTAGAACGGAATTCATATGTGTAAGAACTGAATATATATGTGTATGAACTGAATATATATGTGTAAGAGCTAAATATATATGTGTAAGAACTGAATATATATGCGTAAGAACTGAATATATATGCGTAAGTTCGGAATATATGTGTAAGAACTGGACATATATGCGTAAAGTAACTGAATATATGTGTAAGAACTGAATATATGCGTAAAAACTGAATATATATGAGTAAGAACTTAATATATTTGTGTAAGAACTGCATATATATGTGTTAGAATTGAATATATATGCGTAAGAACGGAATATATATGTGTAAGAACTGAATATATATGTGTAAGAACTGAATATATATGCGTAAGAACTAAATATATATGCGTAAGAACTGAATATATATGCGTAAGAACTGAATATATATGTGTAAGAACTGAATATATATTCGTAAGAACTGAATATATATGCGTAAGAACGGAATATATATGTGTAAGAACTGAATATATATGTGTAAGAACTGAATATATATGTGTTTAGAACGGAATATATATGTGTTAAGAACTGAATAATATGCGTAACAACGGAATATATCATGTGTAAGAACTGAATATATATGTGTAAGAACTGAATATATATGTGTAAGAACTGATTATATATGTGTAAGAACTGAATATATATGTGTAAGAACTGAATATATATGTGTAAGAGCTGAATATATACATGTAAGAACTGAATATATATGCGTAAGAACTGAATATATATGAGTAAGATCGGAATATATGTGTAAGAACTGAATATATGCGTAAACACTGAATATATATGTGTAAGAACTGAATATATTTGTGTAAGAACTGCAAATATATGTGTAAGAACTGAATATATATGCGTAAGAACGGTATATATATGTGTAAGAACTGAATATATATGTATAAGAAGCTGAATATATATGTGTAAGAACTGAATATATATGTGTAAGAACTGCATATATATGTGTAAGAAACTGAATATATATGCGTAAGAACTGAACTATATATGTGTAATAACTGAATATATATGTGTAAGAACGGAAATATATATGTGTAAGAACTGAATATATATGTGTAAGAATTGAATATATATGCGTAAGAACGGAATATATATGTGTAAGAACTGAATATATATGTGTAAGAACTGAATATATATGCGTAAGAACTAAAATATATATGCGTAAGAAACTGAATATATATGCGTAAGAACTGAATATATAAGTGTAAGAACTGAATATATATCCGTAAGAACTGAATATATATGCGTAAGAACGGAATATATATGTGTAAGACTGAATATATATGTGTAAGAACTGAATATATATGTGTATTAGAACGAAATATATATGTGTAAGAACTGAATATATATGCGTAACAACGGAATATATATGTGTAAGAACTGAATATATTTGTGTAAGACTGAATATATAAGTGTTAGAACTGAATATTATGTGTCAGAACTGAATATATATGTGTAAGAAACTGAATATATATGTGTAAGAGCTGAATATATACATGTAAGAACCTGAATATATATGCTTAAGAACTGAATATATATGCGTATGTGTAAGAACTGAATATATGCGTAAAAACTGAATATATATGTGTAAGAACTGAATATATTTGTGTAAGAACTGAATATATATGCGTAAGAACGGAATATATGTGTAAGAACTGAATATATATGTGTAATAAATGAATATATATGTGTTAGAACGGAATATATATGTGTAAGAACTGAATATATATGTGTATGAACTGAATATATATGTGTAAGAGCTAAATATATATGTGTAAGAACTGAATATATATGCGTAAGAACTGAATATATATGCGTAAGATCGGAATATATGTGTAAGAACTGGACATATATGCGTAAGAACTGAATATATGTGCAAGAACTGAATATATGCGTAAAAACTGAATATATATGAGTAAGAACTTAATATATTTGTGTAAGAACTGCATATATATGTGTTAGAATTGAATATATATGCGTAAGAATGGAATATATATGTGTAAGAACTGAATATATATGTGTAAGAACTGAATATATATGCGTAAAAACTAAATATATATGCGTAAGAACTGAATATATATGCGTAAAAACTGAATATATATGTGTAAGAACTGAATATATATGCGTAAGAACTGAATATATATGAGTAAGATCGGAATATATGTGTAAGAACTGAATATATGCGTAAACACTGAATATATATGTGTAAGAACTGAATATATTTGTGTAAGAACTGCAAATATATGTGTAAGAACTGAATATATATGCGTAAGAACGGTATATATATGTGTAAGAACTGAATATATATGTATAAGAACTGAATATATATGTGTAAGAACTGAATATATATGTGTTAGAACTGCATATATATGTGTAAGAACTGAATATATATGCGTAAGAACTGAATATATATGTGTAAGAACTGAATATATATGTGTAAGAACGGAATATATATGTGTAAGAATTGAATATATATGCGTAAGAACGGAATATATATGTGTAAGAACTGAATATATATGTGTAAGAACTGAATATATATGCGTAAGAACTAAATATATATGCGTAAGAACTGAATATATATGCGTAAGAACTGAATATATATGTGTAAGAACTGAATATATATTCGTAAGAACTGAATATATATGCGTAAGAACGGAATATATATGTGTAAGAACTGAATATATATGTGTAAGAACTGAATATATATGTGTTAGAACGGAATATATATGTGTAAGAACTGAATATATATGCGTAACAACGGAATATATATGTGTAAGAACTGAATATATATGTGTAAGAACTAAATATATATGTGTAAGAACTGAATATATATGTGTAAGAACTGAATATATATGTGTAAGAACTGAATATATATGTGTAAGAGCTGAATATATACATGTAAGAACTGAATATATATGAGTAAGAACTGAATATATATGAGTAAGATCGGAATATATGTGTAAGAACTGAATATATGCGTAAAAACTGAATATATATGTGTAAGAACTGAATATATTTGTGTAAGAACTGCAAATATATGTGTAAGAACTGAATATATATGCGTAAGAACGGTATATATATGTGTAAGAACTGAATATATATGTATAAATACTGAATATATATGTGTAAGAACTGAATATATATGTGTAAGAACTGAAAATATATGTGTAAGAGCTGAATATATATGTGTAAGAACTGAATATATATGCGTAAGAACTGAATATATATGCGTAAGATCGGAATATATGTTTAAGAACTGAACATATATGCGTAAGAATTGAATATATATGCGTAAGAACTGAATATATGCGTAAGAACTGAATATATTCGTAAGAACTGAATATATATGTGCAAGAACTGAATATATTTGTGTAAGAACTGCTTATATATGTGTTAGAACTGCATATATATGTGTAAGAACTGAATATATATGCGTAAGAACTGAATATATATGTGTAAGAACTGAATATATATGTGTAAGAACGGAATATATATGTGTAAGAACTGAATATATATGTGTAAGAATTGAATATATATGCGTAAGAACGGAATATATATGTGTAAGAACTGAATATATATGTGTAAGAACTGAATATATATGCGTAAGAACTAAATATATATGCGTAAGAACTGAATATATATGCGTAAGAACTGAATATATAAGTGTAAGAACTGAATATATATTCGTAAGAACTGAATATATATGCGTAAGAACGGAATATATATGTGTAAGAACTGAATATATATGTGTAAGAACTGAATATATATGTGTTAGAACGGAATATATATGTGTAAGAACTGAATATATATGCGTAACAACGGAATATATATGTGTAAGAACTGAATATATATGTGTAAGAACTGAATATATATGTGTCAGAACTGAATATATATGTGTCAGAACTGAATATATATGTGTAAGAACTGAATATATATGTGTAAGAGCTGAATATATACATGTAAGAACTGAATATATATGCTTAAGAACTGAATATATATGCGTAAGATCGGAATATATGTGTAAGAACTGAATATATGCGTAAAAACTGAATATATATGTGTAAGAACTGAATATATTTGTGTAAGAACTGAATATATATGCGTAAGAACGGAATATATGTGTAAGAACTGAATATATATGTGTAATAAATGAATATATATGTGTTAGAACGGAATATATATGTGTAAGAACTGAATATATATGTGTATGAACTGAATATATATGTGTAAGAGCTAAATATATATGTGTAAGAACTGAATATATATGCGTAAGAACTGAATATATATGCGTAAGATCGGAATATATGTGTAAGAACTGGACATATATGCGTAAGAACTGAATATATGTGTAAGAACTGAATATATGCGTAAAAACTGAATATATATGAGTAAGAACTTAATATATTTGTGTAAGAACTGCATATATATGTGTTAGAATTGAATATATATGCGTAAGAATGGTATAAATATGTGTAAGAACTGAATATATATGTGTAAGAACTGAATATATATGTGTAAGAACTGAATATATATGTGTTAGAACGGAATATATATGTGTAAGAACTGAATATATATGCGTAACAACGGAATATATATGTGTAAGAACTGAATATATATGTGTAAGAACTGAATATATATGTGTCAGAACTGAATATATATGTGTCAGAACTGAATATATATGTGTAAGAACTGAATATATATGTGTAAGAGCTGAATATATACATGTAAGAACTGAATATATATGCTTAAGAACTGAATATATATGCGTAAGATCGGAATATATGTGTAAGAACTGAATATATGCGTAAAAACTGAATATATATGTGTAAGAACTGAATATATTTGTGTAAGAACTGAATATATATGCGTAAGAACGGAATATATGTGTAAGAACTGAATATATATGTGTAATAAATGAATATATATGTGTTAGAACGGAATATATATGTGTAAGAACTGAATATATATGTGTATGAACTGAATATATATGTGTAAGAGCTAAATATATATGTGTAAGAACTGAATATATATGCGTAAGAACTGAATATATATGCGTAAGATCGGAATATATGTGTAAGAACTGGACATATATGCGTAAGAACTGAATATATGTGTAAGAACTGAATATATGCGTAAAAACTGAATATATATGAGTAAGAACTTAATATATTTGTGTAAGAACTGCATATATATGTGTTAGAATTGAATATATATGCGTAAGAATGGTATAAATATGTGTAAGAACTGAATATATATGTGTAAGAACTGAATATATATGCTTAAGAACTAAATATATATGCGTAAGAACTGAATATATATGCGTAAAAACTGAATATATATGTGTAAGAACTGAATATATATTCGTAAGAACTGAATATATATGCGTAAGAACGGAATATATATGTGTTAGAACGGAATATATATGTGTAAGAACTGAATATATATGCGTAACAACGGAATATATATGTGTAAGAACTGAATATATATGTGTAAGAACTGAATATATATGTGTAAGAACTGAATATATATGTGTAAGAACTGAATATATATGTGTAAGAACTGAATATATATGTGTAAGAGCTGAATATATACATGTAAGAACTGAATATATATGCGTAAGAACTGAATATATATGAGTAAGATCGGAATATATGTGTAAGAACTGAATATATGCGTAAAAACTGAATATATATGTGTAAGAACTGAATATATTTGTGTAAGAACTGCAAATATATGTGTAAGAACTGAATATATATGTGTAAGAACTGAATATATATGTGTAAGAACTGCATATATATGTGTAAGAACTGAATATATATGCGTAAGAACTGAATATATATGTGTAAGAACTGAATATATATGTGTAAGAACGGAATAATATGTGTAAGAACTGAATATATATGTGTAAGAACGGAATATATATGTGTTAGAGCGGAATATATATGCGTAAGAACGGAATATATATGCGTAAGAACGAAATATATATGTGTAAGAACTGAATGTATATGTGTAAGAACTGAATATATATGTGTAAGAACTGAATATATATGTGTAAGAACGGAATATATGCGTAAAAACTGAATATATATGTGTAAGAACTGAATATATATGTGTAAGAACTGATTATATATGTGTAAGAACTGAATATATGCATAAGAACGGAATATATGCGTAAGAACTGAATATATATGTGTTAGAACTGAATATATATGTGTAAGAACTAAATATATATGTGTAAGAACTGAATATATATGTGTAAGAACTGCATATATATGTGTAAGAGCTGAATATATGTACGTAAGAACGGAATATATATGCGTAAGAACGGAATATATGTGTAAGAACTGAATATATATGTGTAAGAACTGAATATATATGTGTTGGAACTGAATATATATGTGTAAGAACTGAATATATATGTGTAAGAACTGAATATATATGCGTAAGAACTGAATATATATGCGTAAGAACTGAATATATATGTGTAAGAACTGAATTTATATGCTTAAGAACGGAATATATATGTGTAAGAACGGAATATATATGTGTTAGAACGGAATATATATGTGTAAGAGCTAAATATATATGTGTAAGAACTGAATATATATGCGTAAAAACTGAATATATATGTGTAAGAACTAAATATATATGTGTTAAACTGAATATATATGTGTAAGAACTGAATATATATGTGTAAGAACTGAACATATATGTGTAAGAGCTAAATATATATGTGTAAGAACTGAATATATATGCGTAAGAACTGATGCGTAAGATCGGAATATATGTGTAAGAATTGAACATATATGCGTAAGAATTGAATATATACGCGTAAGAACTGAATATATGCGTGAGAACTGAATATATGCGTAAGAACTGAATATATATGTGTAAGAACTGAATATATTTGTGTAAGAACTGCATATATATGTGTAAGAACTGAATATATATGTGTAAGAACTCAATATATATGTGTAAGAACTGAATATATATGTGTTAGAACGGAATATATATGTGTAAGAACTGAATATATATGTTTTAGAACGGAATATATATGTGTAAGAACTGAATATATATGCGTAAGAACGGAATATATATGTGTAAGAACTGAATATATATGTATTATAACTGAATATATATGTGTTAGAACGGAATTCATATGTGTAAGAACTGAATATATATGTGTAAGAGCTAAATATATATGTGTAAGAACTGAATATATATGCGTAAGAACTGAATATATATGCGTAAGTTCGGAATATATGTGTAAGAACTGGACATATATGCGTAAGAACTGAATATATGTGTAAGAACTGAATATATGCGTAAAAACTGAATATATATGAGTAAGAACTTAATATATTTGTGTAAGAACTGCATATATATGTGTTAGAATTGAATATATATGCGTAAGAACGGAATATATATGTGTAAGAACTGAATATATATGTGTAAGAACTGAATATATATGCGTAAGAACTAAATATATATGCGTAAGAACTGAATATATATGCGTAAGAACTGAATATATATGTGTAAGAACTGAATATATATTCGTAAGAACTGAATATATATGCGTAAGAACGGAATATATATGTGTAAGAACTGAATATATATGTGTAAGAACTGAATATATATGTGTTAGAACGGAATATATATGTGTAAGAACTGAATATATATGCATAACAACGGAATATATATGTGTAAGAACTGAATATATATGTGTAAGAACTGAATATATATGTGTAAGAACTGAATATATATGTGTAAGAACTGAATATATATGTGTAAGAACTGAATATATATGTGTAAGAGCTGAATATATACATGTAAGAACTGAATATATATGCGTAAGAACTGAATATATATGAGTAAGATCGGAATATATGTGTAAGAACTGAATATATGCGTAAACACTGAATATATATGTGTAAGAACTGAATATATTTGTGTAAGAACTGCAAATATATGTGTAAGAACTGAATATATATGCGTAAGAACGGTATATATATGTGTAAGAACTGAATATATATGTATAAGAACTGAATATATATGTGTAAGAACTGAATATATATGTGTAAGAACTGCATATATATGTGTAAGAACTGAATATATATGCGTAAGAACTGAATATATATGTGTAAGAACTGAATATATATGTGTAAGAACGGAATATATATGTGTAAGAACTGAATATATATGTGTAAGAATTGAATATATATGCGTAAGAACGGAATATATATGTGTAAGAACTGAATATATATGTGTAAGAACTGAATATATATGCGTAAGAACTAAATATATATGCGTAAGAACTGAATATATATGCGTAAGAACTGAATATATAAGTGTAAGAACTGAATATATATTCGTAAGAACTGAATATATATGCGTAAGAACGGAATATATATGTGTAAGAACTGAATATATATGTGTAAGAACTGAATATATATGTGTTAGAACGAAATATATATGTGTAAGAACTGAATATATATGCGTAACAACGGAATATATATGTGTAAGAACTGAATATATATGTGTAAGAACTGAATATATATGTGTTAGAACTGAATATATATGTGTCAGAACTGAATATATATGTGTAAGAACTGAATATATATGTGTAAGAGCTGAATATATACATGTAAGAACTGAATATATATGCTTAAGAACTGAATATATATGCGTAAGATCGGAATATATGTGTAAGAACTGAATATATGCGTAAAAACTGAATATATATGTGTAAGAACTGAATATATTTGTGTAAGAACTGAATATATATGCGTAAGAACGGAATATATGTGTAAGAACTGAATATATATGTGTAATAAATGAATATATATGTGTTAGAACGGAATATATATGTGTAAGAACTGAATATATATGTGTATGAACTGAATATATATGTGTAAGAGCTAAATATATATGTGTAAGAACTGAATATATATGCGTAAGAACTGAATATATATGCGTAAGATCGGAATATATGTGTAAGAACTGGACATATATGCGTAAGAACTGAATATATGTGTAAGAACTGAATATATGCGTAAAAACTGAATATATATGAGTAAGAACTTAATATATTTGTGTAAGAACTGCATATATATGTGTTAGAATTGAATATATATGCGTAAGAATGGAATATATATGTGTAAGAACTGAATATATATGTGTAAGAACTGAATATATATGCGTAAAAACTAAATATATATGCGTAAGAACTGAATATATATGCGTAAAAACTGAATATATATGTGTAAGAACTGAATATATATGCGTAAGAACTGAATATATATGAGTAAGATCGGAATATATGTGTAAGAACTGAATATATGCGTAAACACTGAATATATATGTGTAAGAACTGAATATATTTGTGTAAGAACTGCAAATATATGTGTAAGAACTGAATATATATGCGTAAGAACGGTATATATATGTGTAAGAACTGAATATATATGTATAAGAACTGAATATATATGTGTAAGAACTGAATATATATGTGTAAGAACTGCATATATATGTGTAAGAACTGAATATATATGCGTAAGAACTGAATATATATGTGTAAGAACTGAATATATATGTGTAAGAACGGAATATATATGTGTAAGAACTGAATATATATGTGTAAGAATTGAATATATATGCGTAAGAACGGAATATATATGTGTAAGAACTGAATATATATGTGTAAGAACTGAATATATATGCGTAAGAACTAAATATATATGCGTAAGAACTGAATATATATGCGTAAGAACTGAATATATGAGTGTAAGAACTGAATATATATTCGTAAGAACTGAATATATATGCGTAAGAACTGAATATATATGTGTAAGAACTGAATATATATGTGTAAGAACTGAATATATATGTGTTAGAACGAAATATATATGTGTAAGAACTGAATATATATGCGTAACAACGGAATATATATGTGTAAGAACTGAATATATATGTGTAAGAACTGAATATATATGTGTTAGAACTGAATATATATGTGTCAGAACTGAATATATATGTGTAAGAACTGAATATATATGTGTAAGAGCTGAATATATACATGTAAGAACTGAATATATATGCTTAAGAACTGAATATATATGCGTAAGATCGGAATATATGTGTAAGAACTGAATATATGCGTAAAAACTGAATATATATGTGTAAGAACTGAATATATTTGTGTAAGAACTGAATATATATGCGTAAGAACGGAATATATGTGTAAGAACTGAATATATATGTGTAATAAATGAATATATATGTGTTAGAACGGAATATATATGTGTAAGAACTGAATATATATGTGTATGAACTGAATATATATGTGTAAGAGCTAAATATATATGTGTAAGAACTGAATATATATGCGTAAGAACTGAATATATATGCGTAAGATCGGAATATATGTGTAAGAACTGGACATATATGCGTAAGAACTGAATATATGTGTAAGAACTGAATATATGCGTAAAAACTGAATATATATGAGTAAGAACTTAATATATTTGTGTAAGAACTGCATATATATGTGTTAGAATTGAATATATATGCGTAAGAATTGAATATATATGTGTAAGAACTGAATATATATGTGTAAGAACTGAATATATATGCGTAAGAACTAAATATATATGCGTAAGAACTGAATATATATGCGTAAAAACTGAATATATATGTGTAAGAACTGAATATATATTCGTAAGAACTGAATATATATGCGTAAGAACGGAATATATATGTGTAAGAACTGAATATATATGTGTAAGAACTGAATATATATGTGTTAGAACGGAATATATATGTGTAAGAACTGAATATATATGCGTAACAACGGAATATATATGTGTAAGAACTGAATATATATGTGTAAGAACTGAATATATATGTGTAAGAACTGAATATATATGTGTAAGAACTGAATATATATGTGTAAGAACTGAATATATATGTGTAAGAGCTGAATATATACATGTAAGAACTGAATATATATACGTAAGAAATGAATATATATGAGTAAGATCGGAATATATGTGTAAGAACTGAATATATGCGTAAAAACTGAATATATATGTGTAAGAACTGAATATATTTGTGTAAGAACTGCAAATATATGTGTAAGAACTGAATATATATGCGTAAGAACGGTATATATATGTGTAAGAACTGAATATATATGTATAAGAACTGAATATATATGTGTAAGAACTGAATATATATGTGTAAGAACTGCATATATATGTGTAAGAACTGAATATATATGCGTAAGAACTGAATATATATGTGTAAGAACTGAATATATATGTGTAAGAACGGAATAATATGTGTAAGAACTGAATATATATGTGTAAGAACGGAATATATATGTGTTAGAGCGGAATATATATGCGTAAGAACGGAATATATATGCGTAAGAACGAAATATATATGTGTAAGAACTGAATGTATATGTGTAAGAACTGAATATTATGTGTAAGAACTGAATATATATGTGTAAGAACGGAATATATGCGTAAAAACTGAATATATATGTGTAAGAACTGAATATATATGTGTTAAAACTGATTATATATGTGTAAGAACTGAATATATGCATAAGAACGGAATATATGCGTAAGAACTGAATATATATGTGTTAGAACTGAATATATATGTGTAAGAACTGAATATATATGTGTAAGAACTGAATATATATGTGTAAGAACTGCATATATATGTGTAAGAGCTGAATATATGTACGTAAGAACGGAATATATATGCGTAAGAACGGAATATATGTGTAAGAACTGAATATATATGTGTAAGAACTGAATATATATGTGTTGGAACTGAATATATATGTGTAAGAACTGAATATATATGTGTAAGAACTGAATATATATGCTTAAGAACTGAATATATATGCGTAAGAACTGAATATATATGCGTAAGAACTGAATTTATATGCTTAAGAACGGAATATATATGTGTAAGAACGGAATATATATGTGTTAGAACGGAATATATATGTGTAAGAGATAAATATATATGTGTAAGAACTGAATATATATGCGTAAAAACTGAATATATATGTGTAAGAACTAAATATATATGTGTTAAACTGAATATATATGTGTAAGAACTGAATATATATGTGTAAGAACTGAACATATATGTGTAAGAGCTAAATATATATGTGTAAGAACTGAATATATATGCGTAAGAACTGATGCGTAAGATCGGAATATATGTGTAAGAATTGAACATATATGCGTAAGAATTGAATATATACGCGTAAGAACTGAATATATGCGTGAGAACTGAATATATGCGTAAGAACTGAATATATATGTGTAAGAACTGAATATATTTGTGTAAGAACTGCATATATATGTGTAAGAACTGAATATATATGTGTAAGAACTCAATATATATGTGTAAGAACTGAATATATATGTGTTAGAACGGAATATATATGTGTAAGAACTGAATATATATGTGTTAGAACGGAATATATATGTGTAAGAACTGAATATATATGCGTAAGAACGGAATATATATGTGTAAGAACTGAATATATATGTATTATAACTGAATATATATGTGTTAGAACTGAATTCATATGTGTAAGAACTGAATATATATGTGTATGAACTGAATATATATGTGTAAGAGCTAAATATATATGTGTAAGAACTGAATATATATGCGTAAGAACTGAATATATATGCGTAAGTTCGGAATATATGTGTAAGAACTGGACATATATGCGTAAGAACTGAATATATGTGTAAGAACTGAATATATGCGTAAAAACTGAATATATATGAGTAAGAACTTAATATATTTGTGTAAGAACTGCATATATATGTGTTAGAATTGAATATATATGCGTAAGAACGGAATATATATGTGTAAGAACTGAATATATATGTGTAAGAACTTAATATATATGCGTAAGAACTAAATATATATGCGTAAGAACTGAATATATATGCGTAAGAACTGAATATATATGTGTAAGAACTGAATATATATTCGTAAGAACTGAATATATATGCGAAAGAACGGAATATATATGTGTAAGAACAGAATAAATATGTGTAAGAACTGAATATATATGTGTTAGAACGGAATATATATGTGTAAGAACTGAATATATATGCGTAACAACGGAATATATATGTGTAAGAACTGAATATATATGTGTAAGAACTGAATATATATGTGTTAGAACTGAATATATATGTGTCAGAACTGAATATATATGTGTAAGAACTGAATATATATGTGTAAGAGCTGAATATATACATGTAAGAACTGAATATATATGCTTAAGAACTGAATATATATGCGTAAGATCGGAATATATGTGTAAGAACTGAATATATGCGTAAAAACTGAATATATATGTGTAAGAACTGAATATATTTGTGTAAGAACTGAATATATATGCGTAAGAACGGAATATATGTGTAAGAACTGAATATATATGTGTAATAAATGAATATATATGTGTTAGAACGGAATATATATGTGTAAGAACTGAATATATATGTGTATGAACTGAATATATATGTGTAAGAGCTAAATATATATGTGTAAGAACTGAATATATATGCGTAAGAACTGAATATATATGCGTAAGATCGGAATATATGTGTAAGAACTGGACATATATGCGTAAGAACTGAATATATGTGTAAGAACTGAATATATGCGTAAAAACTGAATATATATGAGTAAGAACTTAATATATTTGTGTAAGAACTGCATATATATGTGTTAGAATTGAATATATATGCGTAAGAATTGAATATATATGTGTAAGAACTGAATATATATGTGTAAGAACTGAATATATATGCGTAAGAACTAAATATATATGCGTAAGAACTGAATATATATGCGTAAAAACTGAATATATATGTGTAAGAACTGAATATATATTCGTAAGAACTGAATATATATGCGTAAGAACGGAATATATATGTGTAAGAACTGAATATATATGTGTAAGAACTGAATATATATGTGTAAGAACTGAATATATATGTGTAAGAACTGAATATATATGTGTAAGAACTGAATATATATGCGTAAGAACTGAATATATATGC
>JAWPHD010024583.1:0-18797 GCA_037043455.1 Cyrtodaria siliqua | reverse complement strand
TGAATGGAGAGGACAATAATTAAATTAAGGTCATGTCAGTGAAAGGAGGGGACAATAATTAAGTTTAAATCATGTCAGTGAACGGAGGGGACACTAATTAAGTTTTGGTCATGTCAGTGAACGGAGGGGACACTATTTAAGTTTTGGTCATGTCAGTGAACGGAGGGGACACTAATTAAGTTTTGGTCATGTCAGTGAATGGAGGGGACAGTGATTAAGTTTCGGTCATGTCAGTGAACGGAGGGGACACTAATTAAGTTTAGGTCATGTCAGTGGACGGAGGAGACAATATTAAAGTTTAGGTCATGTCAGTGGATGGAGGAGACAATATTAAAGTTTAGGTCATGTCAGTGAACGGAGGGGACACTAATTAAGTTTAGGTCATGTCAGTGAAAGTGCGTTCGTGTGTGTGGTTTATATTGCCGCCCCCCGTAAATGCACAGTAGCGTCTGTGTGGTAACTGATGTAGGGAGTCTCTTATACCGCAGTAAGTCAGGCGTATATAGGCCAGAATCAGCTACTGTAATCCTGTAATCAGCAACATCATTATATAATCAGTATATAAAAGCGGTCTGTGATATGAAAAATAAGAACAAAACTTGGTCATGTTTCAGTATTTAATTACTATGATTCATTAACTATTCATGGAATATATTATCACATTATGATTCCTTGGCAACACGACAAAAACATTGGCAAAACGACAAAAAATATATAACAAGAAAATAGATAAAAGGGAAGTAAATATAAGGACTGCCTGTGTTGTTTTCTGACACGTATTTACCCAGAAATACCGATGACACTCATGGGATGTGTGTTATTGTAAAATATGAATGTCTTAGTGACGTTCCCATGTGTAATACTACAGCCGTGGCTTCCTACACATTTGGTGTAAAGTATGTCTTACTTCTGTAATAAACCACTGTTAAACCACTTCAGCAAAACTAATAAGATTTTAATATTATTCTCTGTCTCTGTTTATAGTGAAACAGTTCGTATCTAGGACATGCAAATCAAAAATGGAAAAAGTATCCTTAAATATAAATCAAAACAAAATATTGTCTAACTCGTTTTTATATCAGTGTTAAATTAATTAGTTAATATATACTGACGAGATAAAGAAACGCCTCATCGGGAATTTCCGCTATATATTGTATATACCGCACACTTAATGCCACATAATATTCCAAAGAAATCCCAAGATGTTTTGTAAAACAAAGTTGCAGTTGGTTAGAGAAAGGACACAACTGTGATGTTGTAGACGTTTTAATCACAGTACACTTTATAACAAGAAATTCATAAATATTGAAGTTCCTCTTTGAAAAATTGACTATTTTAGTACTGTATTTAACGTAAAGAGTTTGCAGAAATTTGCATCCTAAGTTTGCTCACATGCTTGAGCCAAACAGATACTCTGCCAATAATCAAACTTTGAAGAAATACTATTTGCTGTGTTTTGTGTTGTTTTAGTATTTTTTCCGAAAAGAAAGGTCTTACGTAGCCATGTACCATTCGATTAACAGCAGCATAGTGTACATACAATATATAGCGGAAATTCCCGATGAGGCGTTTCTTTATCTCGTCAGTATATAACACTTTGCGATTACACTAGTAATTTGGACTTCTGTTAGTACTTTACTTTAAAAACCGCATTTAACGAATGAAACTATTCAGTGAAAATTGCAAAAATGATCCATGTAAGTTGAAATAAATAATCAGAAGCAGAAGTTTACTGGGGAATTGTTGTTAACGGCTGTTTACATTATTTAAAACAATTGCCTGAGAGAGGGAGAGGTTATAAAGGAATCCGGAATCCCCTAACAAATATTGTGCGTTGAGATTGTTTCGGATTAAGCCTGGATAACGGATTATCGCCGTTATCGACTATAATGTATAACCATATATTTATAAACCACACTTGCGTATAAATCGATTGGCACAAAATCTAGGTCAATATATATAAGATATAATTATTAGTGGTGATGTGTGTTTATTTTAAAAAAAGTATAAATTTAATTAAATGACTAATGGAAATATACTCGGTGTATCGGTTTTGGCGGATATGATGAATAATGTTGCATAGCAGTTTAAGCATGCAGTATTAGTTGCATGCTTAAACTGAGATAGCTAAATATGAATATGACAAAGCTAATTATAAGATAGCTATATATGAAATAGCTAACTACGAATGTGAGATAGTTAAATAGGAGATATCTAAGTATCAAATAGCTAACTATGAGAATGTCAACATGATTTCTGTCTTATTATTCAGTATAAGTATTGTCCGACCCTGAAAATTAAAAAGCAAACAAATATTTTTCACATCGAAATCGTTTTCTTTTAGAAATGAATCGTGATATTGTTTAAACCAAATCTCTTAAATTTTAATGAAATACTTACTTCATACAAATGTTTGCGCATTTTAAACTGCTATAGTATTCTAAACCTAAAGCAGTCGACGTCAAGTTCATCAACTTCTTTATTTCACTTCGGATCAAGCACTGCTCATATTTGATGTTAAGTAAACTGTTGTCTCTGAATATTTGTACATATTAAATAAAGTACATTTGACCAGAATGGGAATGTCAAAAACCTGAATCCGTCCAAGCGGGAACATAATTATTTCTCAACTGATAACAATGTTTTTGCCAATTGCATATCACGTCGTACAAGATAACTGACTTGACAATTCCACATATAAAGAACTATTTATAATTATTAAAATAAGATATAGGGTTATAGAAACCACAGCGTCCAAACGCAATGGCATCATATACTGAGCAAAAATAAAAAATAAATCCACCTTTCTTTCCCTTATTTTCTGGACAATAAAACAGAAAACCAGTAATTATATGTACGGCGAAATAATTAGATAAACCGCCACCAAGAATCCTAACGAAGAATTATTTGAAAAGTTTGGTGAACAGGGAAGTTATCCCCCGTTTTCTTAAAACAGGCATGTTAAGCTTACAAACATCTACCTAAATTCCTTCAGGATAGTTTCTGTAGGTTACTTACCCAAAGGATTGGTTTTGTAGATATCCACAAGTATCAAATTACCTCCTGTGGAAGTTTTCATATTATCCATATCAGATTATTACTTGGTAAATGTTCAACTGTTTCATGGACTATTTTGTACTCAGTAAGGTGTGCTTGCCAATAGTATGTAAATATCACATCCTCTTGAGGGTGCCAGTGGATATTATCAACCCGAGAATGTAATGTCGACCGAGGCGATAGCCGAGTTCGACATTATCATTTCGAGGGTTGATAATATCCACTGGCACACTCAAGAGGATGGATATTTATTTTATTATACCGAACACATACTACTAATATATTAATATACTCGATAATGAAGAACAAATTGTTGTTGTTGTTGTTGTTGAAAAAGTCTATTTTTAGAACTGAGCTTTTCAAAAAGCTAGCGGGCTGATATTCTATCATCCGCTATGACGCGTTGAGGGTGATAGAGCTAAATATCAACCCGGCAGGGTATGGGGATTTTACATGGAGTGTTTACAGTGAGGTATAAAAACATAAATTGTTTTTATTAAAATTCAGTTTAAGATTTTTTTATACTCACTCAAAAACGCCTATGGAAATACCAGCATTAACAGTGGCTACTTTCTATTTTTTGCTAAGTATCTATAATACATTTCTTCCATTACTAACTCTTTATGCTGGTAATTAGTTTAAACAGTAGATCCCGATTTCTTGAAGACAGGATTATTTTCCCATTTACATTTTGAAACTTTGCTTATTTTGTAACATCACCATTGATATTTAAATACACAATAAGTTTCAGATCGAATTGTAATCAAACGCATGTTTCCCGAGCAGCTAGCGCTAAGCCCCTCTCCTTCTTCTTCGCCGCTAAGGACGCTTCTAGGGGCGGTAACTTCATTAAGGCAGCAATGGATTTTCTTCCCCCCAGCATCGCATTGTTTGGTCCCGGTCGCGGAAGACTTAACTCGCCTTTAAGTTCTCGTTTCATAGTGGATGAATTTAAGCGACTTCCATTGCCATATCCTCTGAATCCATTCGACTGAACGTGAGATGACTGCTGGATTCCTGCTTTTGACGTTAATAACGTTTGTGGGCCCTGTGCTGGGTTTTCATTTACTGACAGAATATTTTTATTTCCGGAAGTTAGCGGCATTTTCTCGGAATGAGGTCTATTTTCTTGTTGCTTTTTAAGCAAGTTCTTTTCGGTCCTTTGTCTAGCTAATATCACAGATTCGGATGTCGGTCGCATGTTGGCCATTGGAGTTTGCGTCTGTGCCATGTAGCGTCGCTGCAAACGACGTCGGGTCGTAGGTCTTCCTTCCATTGGCCGCGAATGAATAGGCTCTGGGTTCTTTGGTCTCGAATTACTAGTGTTAGAATCGGTGCGCTTCACCGATACATTTCCATTTAAAACATTATACTCCGGACGCATATGTGTCGCATCCGAACGCATACTTCCGACATCCGGCCGATTTCCGGCATCCGCACGCATCGCGGAAACATGGTTAAACGCGGCATCCGTGCGTTCCTGCATACACTGAGAATTGTGGCTATTATATTCCACCTGTGGTTCATGGTAGGTTTGATTAATTCCTTGTCTTACAGGTGCATATTGTAGTTTATTTGAACGAGACTGAACCGGTGAATTTCTAGGTACGGTGTTATTTGAAAACCCCGGAGCGTTTGTATTCTGGGAATACTTTCTAGTAGTTTGTGTGTCAGATGGTTGAATTTCGATAATGTCTTCCCTTATATCCATAGAGTTACTACCACAACTAGTATCCACACTCATGTCTTCCTCGGTTTGCTGATGCGAACCTCCAGTAGTTGCACAGAACTGAGGTTTCGTTCTGTTACTCTCCCTCTTTGGCGTTCTTAATCTCGCAAATCTGTCATACGAGGAACGATAAGCACCTGTTACTAAATCCTCTTTAGTTTGCACGACTGGTTCATCAGGCACTACGGTTACATCGTTTGCTTCAACTAAAGCTATTTTCCGTTCAGTCCTTTGAACAGAACTTCGTCCTAGTCGACTTTTTGGTCTTTGTCTTACTGCTTTAGCTGATTTGGCCATTCTTTGATTTGATTCAACAAAGTCATCACTGTTATCAATAACATTCTCTATATTGGCTTCATCTTCTCTCTTTCTATATGCCGACCGTCTGACATAACTAGATTTTGGTCTAAGAGTTATATCACGCGTATCAAATACTGTATCCGTCTCATCCATTGTTGACGTGTCTATATCTCCATTATTACGAAATCCCATAGAAGTCCGACACCTTGCACTTTTATATCTTACACGACTTTCATTCCTGTTATTTGCATGTTGATCTTCTTTCTCCTCTTCTAATTGTATTGTTTCTTCATCATCCGAACTAGAATCCGTAAGTGTATCACTATCACATATAACCTTCTCCTCCCTTATTTGATTATACTCCTTCTCTACTAATTCGCTATCATTTAATTGCTCATTTATCTTGTCCTGGTCGTGTAACAATCTCAATATCTGGTCCGCCTTTGACTGTTTGAAGTTTTGATTGATGTGAGACAACAGCTGGCTGACGTCATGTCCGTATGTCAGCTCACTGTGAGTTAGTGTGTGGTGTCTTTCGATGCCCAACTCTGCCATTTTTAACATATACTTTAGTCCTTGTCACAGAGGTTCTGTAATACAATTCAACAATACAAATAGCATGTCATTATTTGTTTCATTCAATACTCAAGTAATCTCAAGTAATTTAAAATCAATGACAAAAAATAAATCAATGACGAGGACTCCAAATCAATACGTTAAACCTCATGTTGTAAAGACTGTAATGTGATACGTGCCACTAGTCGGGCATGACAACGTTGCAGAACCGTCTATATCGATATCGCCCAAAAACCACTTACAGCAAGATTTTAATTCATTATTTACTACTCTTGGAAAGTAACCAAACTAGGTAAAAAAAAAAGCCAGCGACAACTTTTTCTATATTCAATATGTCCTTGTAAACTCTCTTAAGAGATTTTAAAAATATTTGTCTTTCTCATTCAAACGGTACATTTGCGGCTATATTTCATACCGGTGGCTTTGTACGTTAATAATGGGAGGTCTATTTAGCCACAAATTGTGAACAATAGATGGATCATTTGATCAAGTTTGCTACAATGGAATAAGTGCCATAGTGCAAAAGAATATTTACTTAACTATGAAGTTATTTGAGCCGTCTGTGAAATCCTAATTTGTTACGATTTGTGGATGTATGGCGATCACGCGATATTATCCAATCACTGTGTATGTATTAAATTGGTGATTTATGGTCTGTAAAGATTAATTCTAAAATTTTACAAACAATGCATCTTTACGATTATATTCTAACGAGTTTAAGCCATGCGATGAATTTCGAAAAGATAAATAAAAAAGAAAGACATAATTGTGTAACTCACCCCAAAGTGCTGTACATATCTTAAAATCCAACGGTCAGTGTTGCCTTATCGGTGAGTGCTGCCGTATCCTCCATATACCCCAACTATTGGAGAAATAAAACCAACGTCAATACCAACTCTGGTCCTCACGTTCGTGGATCCAAACGTTGTCAAGGAGCAGTATGCGAAGGTAACGACCTGTACATTGTTGATATTGACACAGGACAAATACTTTAGACAAAAGCAACGGCCACAAATGGATTTGACTGATGTAGAGAGTTATAATGAATGTATGCATGACACACTATGAATAACTCGATCTTGTTATGTCTTATTCACACAAATTGTCTTTTCCTGTAAACGCTATAAATCTCTCGTTATATTATATATAATATAATATATATATATAATACGTACATACATTCTTCCTTGTCTTTATGAATGATCCTGTAAACAAATGACAACCTTGATCCTATATGGTCATATTGAACGCGTCTGTATGCGGATATGTATATTACAATATTCTTTGATACAATTTTGTTCACCATACAATCCTTCAGTTTATTATGTTATGATACCAGCGTTTACAAAAACGTTCCTCTATTCTCCATATATGTATCATTGTGATCACAACCGCAAGTGTACCAAAGTATAACACCGTATGCAGTATATCACTACGATAAGATGGACATGTGTGTGGCCGGTTTCAAGTTAGGGATACCAGCAATATTGATTGATTGTATAGATATTTATACCTGGAGGTCGATAGTTTATATTGGTAACAGAGGGATGCCAGTTTCGGTTCGATGACAGTCGATTGATACCGCCTGGCCAGCGTACTACGTATAGGGAGATCGGAAAATGATTTTAATAGTGTTAAAGGGACTGGAGACGATCTGCAAGAGTAACTAGTGCCAATACAAAATAATTCTATTAATGCACAGATAATGTCAATGCCGCATGTTATATTCGGATTAATTACGAAAATGTTTTGTGTTTTTGTCGTTAAATTAAAGATATTTATTCATATAGGGTTCACAGTGCTAGCAGTTGTGCATATAATTAAATAAAACTGTAATATAATGGAAAGTTAGCAATACCGAAAAGTCAACGTTAGAACGTATTTGACGCGTTCTAGGTTAAACAGGGTATTAGCGCAAACAAAAATATCCATGGTACTCTTGTTATGACATCGATTTAAATGAGTTGAGAAATTGTGAAGTAGCAATACTGTGCCACATCTAACGTAACAATGCTATCAACCTATTAAATTGGACTGAATTAAATTGAATATTGTTTATCAACACATTATAGGTTCTTAAGAGCCGCTCCAGAGGTAGGATAAATAGAAATCCGGGAATCTGCCATACTCTTACTAAGAATGGATTCCTATGGTTCTTCAGCGTGGTCGGAGGAAGATATACTTCGATACACGGGACCGCCTGGATTACGTCCCTATCCGACGGACGTGGCTAAGAGAAAATGCATTGCCCAAGAACACACCAAACGGAACTCAGTGGCGCCGGAGAGCGAGGCTTGAACTCGGATGTCCAGTGTATTAGTCCGCCGTACTATTTACTGGGCCACGCATTCCCCTCGAATATAAAAGAAAAACACACTAACAACAATGTCAAATGTCAGGTTAATTTAGTTATGTGTGGTCAATTAATATAAATCAATTGTTAAGTCATGTTCTGAAGTATATGCATGATGTGTGTTTAAGGAATAAAGGCATATGACGTCACAAACACAAAAAGGGTTGACAATAGGGCTACCTCCTTGGAACGGTCAGTGACAGTAGGGTTACTGTCATCCCAATAAAACGGGACTGTGTAAAAAAATTGATGTTATTTATTCACAACCTCGCTATTAACCCTTCTTGACAAAACAGTGTAAATAAAAGTATATCTCATCAAAAGGATACCTTTAAAAATAGTTAACACCCAGAAGAAAAAAAAGCTAACGATACACTTAAATATTTTTGTAAATATATATATATGAATACCTAATTAGAAACATCTCCGAATGTATCCATAATTTAACTGAATAACCAAAGCAGTTGCACTCAAAGAGAGAACAAAAAAAAATCTAAGATACGATCAAAAAATCTAAGGACGGAAGTTCATGCACCTACCTCTTTTTGATGGTTTAAATGGCTTATATCGTTAATTAGCAAACTATTTGGAAATGGAATGGTAACTATTCCTAGTGACAAAAAGCAAGCACTACTACTTGAATCAAATAATGCATTAACACTACCACAAATAAACAAGATAATAAAATCCAAAGGTTGTTGCCCTATTAAACTGACAAGCCAGCAACAACAAGACGGTGGATTTCTCGGACTGCTTGCCTCACTAGGAATTCCATTGAATGGATCTCTTATTAGTGGCTTAACTGGAAATGGTTTACAAGTAGGTAGAAAAGGGAAAGGACTAAGAGTTGATCGTGGAAATGGTTTACAAGTAGACTCACAAATAAGGCCATATAGAAGTATCCCATTCGTAAAAAAAAATTAAATTTTAAAAATGAACCTACCTCTAACTTAGATATAATTCAGCCACACGCGTATGAATATTTTACCACATTTGGAATGGCTAGTCATGCCAATGTTGGACCGCCAAAAATCCATGATGGACCACCTAGATGTCATGTTGGCCCACCTAGATGCCATGTTGGACAACATAAATGCCATGTTGGACCACCCAAATTCCATGAGATGTTGGACCACCTAGATGCAATGATAGACCTCATATAAGTCGCGACCACGAGATAAATTTGTCGTGGCCACGACATAATAAGTCGTGGCCACGAGATAAATAAGTCGTGGCCACGACATAATAAGTCGTGGCCACGACATAGTAAGTCCAACAGGGCAGCATTAATAGGCAATATAAGTAAATCACAAAGATGCTCGTGTATATATAAATACAAAAGAAATAGCCTAGAAAGCCACAAAGAAGGTTCTCAGTGACTTGGCAGAAGCCAGAGTAACAAGAGAATAAACCATTGAGGGCACGACAAGACACGACTGCAGACAAACATCAAACGTCACCGTCCTTTTGGGCTTTAGGCAGACGTCATCATAGGGTCCACAACCTGACCGGTCATCGCACAATTAAAGAGGAAAGCATAGTGGCGAACTGTAAATGGGTCCACCACCAAGCATGCAGTGCGTTAAAAAAGGATGGGTCATAACCTCTTTTGATAAACCCTTTAACAAGTATAACAAAGATAGTATGAAAGTGATCATGACCAAGGATCTTACAAAGTTTGTAAATCACGTCACCATAGAAGTCAGGTTGTGATAGTCGCAGAAGAGTTCTTAAATTACTTTTATATTTGGAAGATCAGCGTTACGATAATACAATTTTGCAAAGGTTTTACGAAGTTTATGGTAACGGTAACCCTGATGGAGTAGCTTTTTAGTTATACAAAGATTATGAATATTAACGTCCACAGCTCGACTACAAGCTCTAGAAAAACGAATAAGTTAAGACACATAGACCCCATAAAAAGTTGCTCGGGGAACATCCCCATTTAAATGCGGATAATTAACAATATCAAAATTAAAAGCATCTCTCTTGTCATCTCTTAAATCAAGAAAAGAAGCGTTAGTATCAGAAATATTAGCTGTGTTAAGTTGAAGTTCTTTAGGGTATATATTATTAACCATAGTAGAAAAGAAAGGGTTGTCAATGTTTAATATGTCATCCAGATACCGAGAGCCTCAATAACATCTTCCTGGAAATCTGGTGAAAGACTCAACATGAAATCTCTTTCATAGCAATATAAAGACAAATCTGCGACAAGGGGTGCACAGTTCGTACCCATAGGGATACCAACAATGTGTCTATAAATGGTCGTTCCATACCTGACGAAAATATTATCTAATAGGAAGATGAGTGCTTCAAAAACTTCTTGGCAAGTCCACATAGTGTAATTGTCTAAACTGCCGTTAGTAAAAAACGCTTTAAGTCACGGGTGTTAAAACAATATTCAAACAAAAAAAGTTGTCACGGAGACATAAACACGCCACGACCGTTTTTTCCTTACCAGACACATTCTTCCCGATTGTTACCATCAGTTCTTCCTACCAAACAATTGAATCAGTGTGGGCGGCCTCGCTTCTCTCTGTTCAGCTGCCAGAATAAGAGTCGCTGCCGAATGGCAGCGAATTTCTGTAACCCCTGTATTCCCATGAAATCCACATTATGATAGCCTGTAAAATGTTCTGTGTCCCAGTTACATCGAATTTAGCGTGTGAGCTATGTTACCTCTTAAATTTATTGCCCTAGCTCAACCAAATTTGAGCATGGATTTCTTATAATATTATCTAAAGGGATGCATAAGTAATGTTGTCTTCTAAAAAAGTTGGTCTACCGAGGAACCCACAATGCGATGGTCCATAAAATGTGCAATAAAGGGAGGTAAGCTCTTGCATATATATATATCTTAAATGATTTATCTTAGCTCAACCAAATGTATGTATGGGATTCCTTATATCATTTTCTAGATGTGTGCATAAGTAATTTAGGACCATAGAGCACAATTAACAACTTAACATTTCCTATAAAACGTGTAATACATTTGGTTAAGGTAAACATCCAATATGCTGACTGTGTTGTTTACACCTCTTATTCATATCTCAACTATATTGGGACATGGGCTCCCCTCAACAACCCGCCTCACACAAACAAACGTTCCATTTATATAACAATGGTGCATGCTGCCCACCTCATTCAATCCTCGTCCATTTATTTTGTGTTGTGGGAGGTGGTGGGCGAGGGAGGTGGCGGTGGTGGAGGGCAGTTAACCAGTTTGTTTAAATGTACATTCTGAGTTGTGCATTTTTTTTTCTTACACAGTAATTATTGTACGTAATGTCCACCAAAATCCTCACTCTCTTCCCACCCAGCATCAGCCCAATTGGTAAAACATGTTTTGTCTTGTATACTTCAAAATAACATCAATGCTCATCACCTCCATCCACGCCCCCACCATTCCCAACTCCCCACCACCACCGCCAACTTATGCGGTGCACCATCAACTGAATCGTGTTGGGTGGGTGGTGGGGATAGTATCGTGCCTTATTATTTTGTTTCATTATTATTATTTATTTATTTTAATGTTTCTGTGTTACACCGCACAAACTGCCACCCTGCCATCCAGACGTTTACATTATGCTGTACATATGTTTCTGTGTTACACCACAAACTGCCACCCTGCCATCCAGACGTTTACATTATGCTGTACATATGTTTCTGTGTTACACCGCACAAACTGCCACCCTGCCATCCAGACATTTACATTATGCTGTACATATGTTTCTGTGTTACACCACAAACTGACACCCTGCCATCCAGACGTTTACATTATGCTGTACATATGTTTCTGTGTTACACCACAAACTGCCACCCTGCCATCCCTGCCATCCAGACGTTTACATTATGCTGTACATATGTTTCTGTGTTACACCACAAACTGCCACCCTGCCATCCAGACGTTTACATTATGCTGTACATATGTTTCTGTGTTACACCACAAACTGCCACCCTGCCATCCAGACGTTAACATTATGCTGTACATGTTTATGTGTTACACCGCACAAACTGCCACCCTGCAATCCAGACGTTTACATTATGCTGTACATATGTTTCTGTGTTACACCACAAACTGCCACCCTGCCATCCAAACGCTTATATTATGCTGTACATATGTTTCTGTGTTACACCGCACAAACTGCCACCCTGCCATCTAGACGTTTACATTATGCTGTACATATGTTTCTGTGTTACACCACAAACTGCCACACTGCCATCCAGACGTTTACATTATGCTGTACATATGTTTCTGTGTTACACCGCACACACTGCCACCCTGCCATCCAGACGTTTACATTATGCTGTACATATGTTTCTGTGTTACACCACAAACTGCCACCCTGCCATCCAGACGTTTACATTATGCTGTACATATGTTTCTGTGTTACACCACAAACTGCCACCCTGCCATCCAGACGTTTACATTATGCTGTACATATGTTTCTGTGTTACACCGCACAAACTGCCACCCTGCCATCCAGACGTTTACATTATGCTGTACATATGTTTCTGTGTTACACCGCACAAACTGCCACCCTGCCATCCAGACGTTTACATTATGCTGTACATATGTTTCTGTGTTACACCGCACAAACTGCCACCCTGCCATCCAAACGTTTACATTATGCTGTACATATGTTTCTGTGTTACACCACAAACTGCCACCCTGTCATCCAGACGTTTACATTATGCTGTACATATGTTTCTGTGTTACACCGCACAAACTGCCACCCTGCCATCCAGAAGTTTACATTATGCTGTACATATGTTTCTGTGTTACACCGCACAAACTGCCACCCTGCCATCCAGAAGTTTACATTATGCTGTACATATGTTTCTGTGTTACACCGCACAAACTGCCACCCTGCCATCCAGACGTTTACATTATTCTGTACATATGCTTATAATAATAATAATAATAATAATAATAATAATAATAATATAATAATAAATGCTTTATTTAATGATGGTAACTCAATCAATTTACAACAATTGTTCTCCCTTGAGGCCATCAAATGAAGAAACATGTAACACACACACATGGTTATATACATACAATATTATACAATTCTGAAGAGTTTCCTGCTGTAAAATCAAAAGTCCCTATATATAAGTCTTTTAAAGTTATTTTAAAGTACTTAACCAAATGCAAGCAAATTAAAATTAACTAGTATTACCTAAAAGATAGGAATAATATTTCTTTTTAAATTCTTTGATATGTTTGGCTTGTCGCATTGGAGGTGCGATCGAGTTCCATATGACAGCACCAGAATAACGAATACTTTGTTTGTATACACTTAGCCTATGTTTCGAGACGATTAGATCACCATTTGAACAAGTCGTTAATTTATAAGAGGAATGAACCTTTTGAAACAAAGATGTAAGATAGTCTGGAGCAAGATTATTGACGCATTTGTAAACCTGCACTGCTTTATGAAATTGTATTCGATCATGGACATTTAACCATTTAAGCTCTTTAAATAAGGGTTTTGAAGATGCATCATATGGCTTATTAAGGATGATCCGAGTAGCTCTCTTTTGGATTTTTTGGATTCTATTAATATTGTTGCTAGAGCAATTTCCCCAAATAGTGTCACCATAATCCAAAATTGGTTGTATATATGCATAGTAATACATAATTCTTGTTTCATGTGTGAGAAATTTCTTGATTTTGCACAAACGATTAGTTTTGTTTGTTAAAGAAGTACAAATATTATCAACATGGACGTCCCATGACAGGTTTTATCAATATATACCCCTAATAATGTTTGACTCTGTACATTTTCTATTGCTGTACTGTTAACATATAATAGTTTTACTTCATTATTAAGTTTAGACAACTTTTGAGATGTACCTATAATCATATATTTTGTTTTCATTTCATTTATTAACATTTTATTTTGCTTAGCCCATTGCTCTACTTGTTTGAGACTAAGCTGGCTATTTTCTTGTATAATTTCAAGATTAGGACCAGACGTAGACAATGTTACATCATCAGCAAATATGTCTGTGTTTGCATTTTCTACATAAAGTGGTAGATCATTGACAAACATAATAAATAGAAGTGGTCCAAGTATTGACCCTTGTGGTACCCCTGTTTTTTTTATAAGATTAGGCTTTGAAAGCTCTGTCGAAATTTGTATATTCTGGTATTTGTAAGGTACGAGTTGAACCATTTTAAAGTGCATTTATCAAAATTATAACTTTTAAGTTTTGCCAACAAAAGTTCATGGTTAACTAGATCAAATGCCTTTTTGAAATCAATAAAAACAAGTTCAGTGACATGTCCATTATTCAATTCTTGCAGTAACATATCTGTTAGCTTTGTTAATGCTGTATGGCAGGAATGAGATTTTCTAAAGGCTGAGTGTCCCCTATAAATTAGACCATACATTTCCAGATACTCAATTCACTGATTGGCTATATGTCTTTCTAGAATTTTTGATAATGTGGGTAAAATAGAAATTGGTCTGTAATTACCGGGATCATCAGCATCACCTGATTTATAAATAGGAACTACTCTTGCATTTTTTAATTTTTCTGGGAATACACATGTCATAATACTAATGTTTATAATGTGACATATCGATTTTGCAAGAACTGGCGCCGCCGTTTTTAAAATGTGAGGGCCTATGACAACTAGACCAGTTGACATTGTAGAATCAAGCTGATTTATGTATTTTAGAACTTCATCCATGGTTATGTTTCTAATAGAAAATTCCTTGTTATTTGGCATTTTTTGTCGAACAAAATCCCTTAGTTTTTCTAGATTAAGACTTTCATTAGAATCAGAAATATTATTTGAAAGATTTGTGAAAAAATCATTAAACTCATCAGCAATATCTTTCTTAGATGTGACATACCTATTACCAATTTTTACTTTGTTTGGGTGTTTTGACTTAGTTTTCCCTGATTTAAGTTCATTTATATACCTCCACATGGTCCCAGAGTTTTTGTTATCTTCTGTGGCTTTGGTGTAGTAATCCTTTTTAGCCTGATCAATGAGAATATTTGTTTTATTTCTCCAATGTTTATACTGGACAAAATCTTTTGTCTTATGATAGAAATCTCTTTTATTCTTTGATTCTTTTATTTCAGGAGTCAACCAACTTGGAAGTGTGTTGCTTTTTATTCGTTTAGTTTTTATAGGTGCATGTTTATCTAGTACATTAAGAATAGAATCATTCCACGAGCTTATGGCAGAGTTTACATCTGTCGTACTTTCTATATTGATAAGATCAAACGTTTTATTTAAACTATTACTGAAATGCATTGTATCAAATTTCTTAAAATCTCTGTAAGTTATTTCTGTATGTGTATTATCTGATTTAATGAAGGGTGCATGTCTTGTTGCGCAGACTGGGTAGTGGTCACTTGCACTATATATTGGAACATTTGTTTCACATATATTATGTGGTTTATTTGAGTAAATATGGTCTATAAAGGTAGAATAGTTTGTATTAACCCTTGTTGGAGATTGTATTAACTGAGTAAAATTGTATGTATCAAGACAATCTAACCATCTTTTAGGTGATTTTTTTAGGAAGTTATAATTTGTATCACCCATAATGATGATTTCGTTTTCATCATGACCTAAAGCGTTTCGGATTTCCTGCTCAAAATCATCAACCCATTGTATAGTGAGCTAGGAGGTCTGTATACAGAGCAAATAATAATTGGTTTAGACTTCGGCAGTATTATTTCCAACCATATGCTTTCTATCTTCCCAAGTTCGATATCTTGTCTACGTTTATAATGTACGTTTTCTTTTATATACACTAAAATCCCACCACCCTTTTCTTTATGCCCTTGACTTCTATCCCTTCTTTCAAATTTAAAACCATCTAAGTTTAATTTACTGTCTTCTTCATTTTTAAGCCATGTTTCACATATACCAAACACATTTACATTTACCTTTTGAGTTATTAATAACTTAAGGTCTTCAAATTTAGGTTTATCAACAAGAAGTTGCCCTATATTAATATTTGCAATTTTGAGTCCCTTTTTTGTTAAACCCAAACTCACACATTCATCATTGTGCTTCGATTTGGTTTCAAAGTTACTTAAAACATTTGCTTTGCTAGTGGAAATATAAACAGTATTACTAGCTGCATTATTGAGATATGAAGTAGTAGTGGTCTCAAGAAGAATATCAGATGACTTACAATGTGTATTAATAGCAGTATTACTAGCCGCATCACTAAGATAGATGACGTAGTAGTGTCCTCAAAAGGAATATCAGTTGGCATACACTTTGTACATAGATAAGAATGACATTCCGAACAAATACTAGTTAATGCATTATATACATTATAAGAATAAAGTGTTTGTCCATGAGTATTTACATGGTGAATGGCGTCTTCTTCTTTGCCGCTTTCCTAACTTGTAGCATGTGGACACTTCCTTTACTTTTGTCCATATCCATGACATCCATGACATCTTATTGGTTTGCCATGTGTACAGTGGTCCGTATTGTGGTTTCGTTCGCCACAATTATGACAGTCATCCATTTCTGGTTTAAAAATGGGCTTAATTGCATTGATATTTTGCAGGAGGAGACTTGTCCCGTGTGCACTCAGGTGAATATCGTCCATGCGATAAAACCGTTTGTTGATCACGGAAGAAGACGGATATTTGAAGAATGTTTTATACTGTGGAACATAATGAATATTATATTTATCACAAATATCGACCAGCAAGTTGTTGACATATTCTACATATGTGTCTCGTCGTGGTGGCAATCCCGAGATAATTATACTGCATTCAGAATGTCCATATACCCTTATTTGGAGTAGGAGGCTTTCAAGCTCTTCCTCAATATGTGCAATGGGCTGACCATTACTGGCGTTGTTGCCTCCCACAAGCAGAATTATTGTTTTATATTTTCCTATACCAAGTGTGGGAACGATATCAGTTACATCACGGATCTTGGCGCCTCTCATAGTTTTGACATCTGTTTTATATAAACCCTTTGTTTTTACTCCTTTTAAAAGAGAATCACCAATGATGAGGGTATTGTTATGGAGTACATGTCTTTTTTTTTGTAGTTATCGGCGTATCGTGGAGAGGTCATGTTTTGACTTACTTGAACATGAGCGTTGATTGCCAAGGGTGGATGCGGGATCGGCGTTACTGAAGGGGCTTGCTTTATTGCAGTTGTTGGGATCGGCGTTACTGTAGTGGTTTGCGACATCGTCATTACTGAAGGGGTTCGCAGGATCGGTGTTACTGAAGGGGTTTGCGGGATCAGCGTAACTGAAGGGGTCAGCGTTAATGAAGGGGGTTGCGTCACTGCAGTTTTCTGGGTCGGCGTAACTGAATGGGTGTGTTCTTCTGTCTAGCATCCTTTGGTAGCTTGAATATATTTAATCAGGTCTTGCGAGGTTTTCAGCTTGTCAAATATTCCTTGTGATTTGGTTATGATGATATTGCTTTTCTTGTCCACATCAATTTTAAGATTTGAAATATCTTGTTTGATTTCGCACATTGAAGCTGTGTTTTCCTAGCTAAGACATTTCTGGTGCTTATTTAAGGCTGTTATTCTATCTTCTAACTGTGCGAATTTGGAATCTACGTTAGCCGAAAGATCTGAAACTTGTTTAGATATGTTTTCAATAGAATGATTTACATTTGAACATGACTATAGCATTTGTTGTATCATGATTGGCATATTTCTGCATCCTTCGCAGCTCCACCATCCGACATTATCTGTATGATTAATTCCGACACATGTGTCATGATACCATTTCATGCACCAATTGCATCTAGTCATGTTACCACTCTTTTCGGTGCAGTCATTGAAACAATATAATTCTGTGATTTCATGTTTGTTTTCCTGTTCCTTATTAAGCTTGTCTTTTTGGCGTATGTTTTTCGATGTTTTCTTCGTTCCAGGTTTTTGCTTGTTTTGTACTACTGATTTTAGTTCAGTGATGCTATCATCCAAAGGGTTGTCCGTTGCGGTGTCGTATGTTTCATCAAGTTGTTGAAGTGTTCCTTGTGAATTCAATGTATCTGTACATTTATCTGAGAGTAAAGCAAAGATTCTTTCATTTGTAAGCTGAGCTTGATCACGTTCAGTGTCATTTACTTCGCAATTAGAGTAATCATTGTCCAGAGATTTAACATCAGTCTCTCCTTCGATGCTAGGCACAGAGGAGTCGTCCTCACTTTCTGTTTTGCGTACATTTTGTTCATTGCTATCTGATTTATAGTAAGACAGGATCAATCCATTTACCAAGCATGAACATTTTGTATGATACATGTTAAGAGTGTACAGAGATGTCTTTTCAGAGGATATTTTGTACTGCGTTTCAATTAGCATACCTTGTCTATCCGTTACCGGGATTTGTTTTGAGCGATACTTCAATTCAGCTGATGTGAACAGTTTCTCCGTTGCGTATTTGAAGAGTTTAAAGTGTTCCTACCTGTCCATTGTATGATTCGTCAGGTTCTTTATATATAATCCACACAGAATATGTCCACCAATATGAATATTGTCTCCGCACTAGTCAAGCACAACACGCACAATGGCCACTTGAGTTTAAGAGACCGCCTCCTTGCCGAGCCGCTACCAATCAGGGAGCTTGGATGGTGTCACATGACGCGGGAAACTGCTGACTACCCAAATCTCTAGGGAATCGAGCCGCAAGAACCTAGTGGTACCCCATGTACATTCACTACACTCCTCCCCACTTTATAAAAAAGGTCTTCACACCCGGGGGAACCCCCCTTAGCCCTCAGCACAACTTTGCCGTTGTGAGCGCTAACTTC
>JAWPHD010024582.1:0-18800 GCA_037043455.1 Cyrtodaria siliqua | reverse complement strand
AGCTATTCTCTGGCATGGTACCCAGCACTACATATGTGCACATTACGATAAGCGAACACCAGATATTATTGGAAGTGGATCTGTTTTTAACTATGATGGTACCCACTTCCCAATATGTGTATATACAATTGTATTATGAAATATGAAAATAGATCTTAGTAGCAGATTATGATTTACTTTCATAAGCAAAAGCAAAACACATGTATAGAGAAACCGGTATGCTACAAATATATCACAGTACGTATTACTTTGAAGTCCGTATCACAATACACCTATAAACCGGTAATACCGCGCAGCACTAAAGAGTAAGGCAGGTTCCTGGATTCCTATGCATCCTTCCCCTCTCCTTGGGGCGGCTCTAAATAACTTTTAATGTTTTTAACATTCAGTTGAAGAAACAATCTTGGGTCTGCCAAAAACTAATTGAGATCTTCCTAGTATCTTGTTAGCAGACGGAAATTCCATTGCAGCAAACGAAATTGCAAAACCCATAATAGTTTACCCTTACGTTCAGGTATATAAACATTATATAAATATTACATAATTACTCCCTTTATGTTTATCAAATAATTAATTTAGCATAAATTTGGTCTAAATTTTTAAGATTCTAAAATGTTAAATGACATAAAAGTTTGAGTTCTGAAAATTGTTTAAAAACTTCAACGGAGGGCTCGGACAATGTTGATGTTCATTATGCGGTGTTTTAGTATCTAGATTTATTCATAGAGGGTATCAATACTTGTTTAGGCGTGGGTTAGGAGCAGGGAAGGAGGGCTGTAGGGACCATGTAGAAGCAGGGTGGTGGGGTGTATGAAAGGATAAATGGAGAGGCAGTCAGGAGAACGATAGTTGCATGGTTTGTATGGTTTATAAAGAAAACAGAATCAGCTCTTCTATTTCTGATCCGTTATTATCACAGTATTGTAGGAGATAGGATAAGATGAATAAATTCCACATAATTGTTTATAAGCGATTCCTCTCATTTCAGAATATTTACAGTATTTTATAGAGTAGGAGGAAGGGCTGATTCTCCACACTTTGTTTATATCTAAGATTTAATGATAGTAGATTCCATTTACTCAATTTATACATGAACATTGAGTATAAGCTACCTGCAGGTGTTTGATATCTCCAAGATTCAGCAGCAGTACTGCGTGGATGAGGGTGGGGAACAGGGGAACAACAACAGTAGTGCCTGGATGAGGGTAGGGCACAACAGCAGTGGTCTCTAGATACAATGGGAAACAAGGGTATGTCCCCCTGAATATGAGTGGGGAACAGAAGTACAACAGCAGCACCATAAGGATGAGATTGCAGAACAGGGGCACACACCCTGGATGAGAGTGGGAACAGGTTCACAAGCCCTGGATAAGAGTGGGGAACAGGGGCACATGCCCTGGATGCAAGTGGGTAACACAATCCCTGGATGAGAGTGGAAAACAGGTTCACAAGCCCTGGATAAGAGTGGGGAACAGGTTCACAAGCCCTGGATAAGAGTGGGTACAGGTTTACAAGCCCTGGATGAGAGTGGGGAACAGGTTCACAAGCCATGGGTGAGAGTGTGCAACAGGTTCACAAGCTCTGGATGAAAGTGTGCAACAGGTTCACAAGCTCTGGATAAGAGTGGGGGAACAGGTTCACAAGCCCTGGATGAGAGAGTGGAACAGGTTATACAAGCCCTAGATAGGAGTGGGGAAGAACAGGGGCACAAGCCCTGGATGAGAGTGTGGAACAGGTTATACAAGCCCTAGATAGGAGTGGGGAAGAACAGGGGCACAAGCCCTGGATGAGAGTGTGGAACAGGTTATACAAGCCCTAGATAGGAGTGGGGAAGAACAGGGGCACAAGCCCTGGATGAGAGAGTGGAACAGGTTATACAAGCCCTAGATAGGAGTGGGGAAGAACAGGGGCACAAGCCCTGGATGAGAGTAGGGAACTGAGCTGGTGCCTAATGTATGCTGTCTGTAGAGGATCTTAACATCTAATGTAACTATGTTGTCAGATGAGAATCGTTTTCTGAGCAAATCATTCCACATTGTGACCTTACTTGAAAGTCAGAACAAATCACTACACATGGTGATCATGTATTCCTCTATATCTTTTCCTCTCTCTGAGTGCAGTTTGAAATGCTGTACGAAATGTGGTGAAGAGTTTAGATCATCATAAAAAAAGCATTCATAAATGCATTTATGATCTTTTATAATGTAACTCATCACTGCTATGTTGTATCACCTGATAATTATCAACAGCATACTTGATGCCTACTTGATACACAATGGGATATAGGTTACCCATAGTTCCAGAGTATTGCAAAAAATTCATAACACACTGTCTTGTTTTGTTTTGCTTGCATTTATTCTTATCTAAAGTTAGACTGAAAATAATTGTTGCTTAGGGAGCAAAATAGTATTACATGTAGAGGGTCTCCTAGTGCATAGCAAGTCAGCTAGACTCTGAATCTAGAGTACCCGGGTTCGGGCCTCATATGTGCAACTGGGATTCTTTGGTGTGTCTTTGGTGTGTCTTTGGTGTGTCTTTAGGCTTGACTGTTCTCTTCGCCTTATCTGTTGGGGACGTAAACCAGATGGTCCAGTGTTTTGGAACTATACTCCAAGCACGTTAAAAAAAAACACAATAGGAATCTATTCAATACAAAAAGTAAGGCACGGCTCTCTGATTCCTATCTATTCTTCCCCTATCTGAGGCTCGAAATAACCTATATAACGTTTTGTTGAGCCGAAAAAATCAGTTAGACATTTGTGTTTCACGTGTGGAGGAATAAAACATGAGAAATCAGCAATGTTAACTGGAGCGAACATCTGTGAGGCCGGCTCACAGCTAGGATACATGTGTTATGTCTATCAGAGCATTGTCGACATAGTAAAGATTGTTCGGTAATGATGAGTTTCCAAAACATTTCACCATACCATGCCAAACCTTTCACCCTCTATGATCTTGTTGGGAGAAGGCTGACAAAATAATATCCACAGTTTGTAAAAGATGGCAATTCGCTGATCCATATCGATCAACAAATCATTTATATTTTTATTATTTGCATGTGAAGTAGGGTGGTCTAGTAGTAGCTGTGTGTTTGCCATGTCATGGAAGGGTTAGATGTTTAAGAGTGGCTGCAGAACTAGACCCTTGAGATGTTGAGCAAACCACAGAACTTCATAGCAGAACTTGACCCTTGTGACATTGAGCAACCCCAAAAAACTTCATTGCACATGATTTTAACCAAACTGTCAGTGTATTCCTTTTTTTTGGACCTTATAATTATGGTGTGCAAACTTTTGCATCACTTTGACCTATTTTTGTGCTTTTGGACTTACAACATTGGATATCTTGTCATCAGTGTTCATCAGCGTTCTTCTCAGCAAACTAACATTGTGTACCAACCCTTGCATCGTGTACCAACCCTTGCATCGGTGTGAAATAAAGGTCCATCTGGTACAAATTGTGTATCTCAACTTTGTTATGCAGGATCAGATGTCTTTAGTGTTTCATTTATACCTGACAAAGTGTGCCAGCATTTGCGCCTGATACTTATTACTCCAAAGTGAAGGTCAAAACCAGTACTGTCCTGTATCTTACTCTCAAAGCAGAGCACAAGGACAAAACTGCCTCAGTGTCTTGGGTAGGTGTCATAGTGGTAGTGTCTGCCTTACATGGGTCAGTCCCGAGCCAGGTTATGCCAAAGACTTCCTGAAAATGGTACTAGTAGCTCCCTTCTTGACATTCAGCATATAAAGGGTAGTGCTATGACTTGTCCGTCTGGTGGATAATGTGACTGGGTGAGGTATCGTGTGATGTGTCTACGGTGTGATATTCCAGTGACTGTCAGCACTACAAATTTAAGCATTTAGCTTCCTGCCTTAAATAGACACCGTCATGATGTGACAGAAAGATTGGTAAAGGCGACGTTAAACCCCATACATGCATACCTTACATAGTGTGCCAACTTCAGCTACGCTTTTGAACTACTTTTTGTCGACCTATGGTTGTGTCTGAACTCGGGGCTCAACATTAAGGGCGTCAACTTCTAGTTAGTCATGGCCTGCCAAGACCGTATCATGCATATGTCTTACTTACAGATATATCGGTCTGGGCAGATTAGGCCAATTAAAGCGACCACTATCGATTAGCCAATTTATTCTAGCGTTTTTCTCACGCGCATATATTCGACGTTTGCGTGACGTCATGTTGTAAATAAACGTACAACATCATTAACATTTTGTTGATGCACCTGTTAAGCTTTTTAAAGTCACTTGCTGCTTCTCATAAGTTAAGAAATTAATATTTGAAAATATGTTTTTTGAAAGTCTTGTAATATCTCTCAAAATCTTGTCAAAATTGCACCAAACGTGAGGGCGAACAACCCATTTCCCCCAAGCCTCTGGATCCGTGTAGCATAGCGCAACTAAGAAATCAGAAGTGGGCCGGGTGACCGAGGCTAACTTCTAGTATAATAATTATTGCCTTCTGTATTTTTAATACTGTTGTTTATCTTAGGTATCTTAATAAGCATGATGCTTTATGTTGATATGGATATTAAAATTTACCCAATTAAAATATTCATCATATTTCTTTAATTTAAGATATTTCTATTCCATAAATAAATGGAAACTAAGTACAATTTTCTACAGTGATAGTTGTTCCCCTCTTTACTTCGCTTGGAATGTTGTTGTGATCTTAATGTGTTGGCAGGGTTTTCTTTAAGTGTCTCTGCATCATATTATCTTAACCAAAAGGCAGACATTTGGAGAGGTCAGTGGACTGTCGTACTTTACATTATTCTTAGAAGAAAATACTTCTTTATCACAAAACTTACTGTGTGGGAGTGGAATAACACCATTCTATATTTTCGATATACCACTAGTTTTATAAGTATGCAGATAAACCTAGTATGCACTGTATAAAAAAAATCGATAATGACTATGATCCAATTCCCATGGTTTATGTCAGTTTTGTGTGTTAAAGCGACAGGCAAAATGCAATAAAAGTCGATATGCGAGTTATGTGATAAATAGTATCTATATAACATTCATTCTCATTCATTATTGAATTTTTTAAACTCGTTAGCAAAAATGATATAATGCTTGGAAAGAGCCTCGCATTATATCGTTTTGCCAACTCGTGTACTCCTGTAAGATCCTCTATTTATCATGTGGCGCATTCATTGACCTTTGGGCAGTTTTCGCTCCTGAAGAGACTCGCTTGAAGGATGTCGTGGATTCAATCCACGGCACTCACAGGCGTGTAGCTGGGTGAATTTGAACTGTACGCCTGATGGGTTTCCAAGGGATGAAGGGGCAGCGGGTCAGGTGGGCGAAGCCGCCCATGGAAATTCTGTTAAACTCTAAAGAAAAGAGCCAAGCAGAGATCTTTCTTTCGAGCAAAGATGTCTACAACATGATCAGCGTTAATATCTCGTTCACGGAAGATATTTAGCAAAATTATATGGAAATATTTTACCCCTAACCCTACTTCGGATTTTATGCATTTTTGGACCATTTGTTTTTCTTGTTTTTCTGGCGAACTGTACACCCGGGTGTACGGGCGTATGCCTGGCCACGCGCCTGACATACAAAAGATTTTAAAAGAAATGGTACTAGGAGCTCATTTGCTTTGCGTTCAGCACATAATATAGGGTAGTTCTAGGACTAATCGGCCAGGGTCAATATAATGTGACTGGGTGGGGTATCGTGCCATGTGTCTATGACGTATTCCAGTGTGGCAGCAGTATAAAATACTTGTTTGAGTTTGTAAAACTAACATCGGCAGGGAAGCTGTCTATTAAATTCCTACACAGCTATTTTAAACATGTGTAAAAATGTTATCATTTTATGGCTGACAGTGCCTCTTCCCTCAGTGTAGCTAGAGATTAGTACACATCTTTTGATCTCTAATAGTTGTGAGAAACCACAGCAATCTGGAATAATTCCAGGCAAGTGAAACTTATTGGCAGTATATGTATTGTAGATTTACACTTGTATTTGTGTATTACAAAGCAGGCACAATACATTGGTACTTGTGTATCACAAAGCAGGCACAATACATTGGTACTTGTGAATCACAAAGCAGGCACAATACATTGGTACTTGTGTATCACAAAGCAGGCACAATACATTGAAATTAATATCAAAGAAAATAAAAAGTATGAATTTTGCTTTTTTCAGCTGAAAGGTCTCAAACATGTTGGTCTGTGGATCAGTGTATGCGTCATGAAATGATGCAACTTTTTTATTTTTTGTAAATATGGAGCCTTACACCCAAATGTGTCCAAGGAAGTTATTATTATTTTATGACCTCTTTACTTATTATCTGCTGAATACTTGCTCCAGCTGTCATTGTTTAGCCACCTTGTGACCCTTGGGCCCTTTGAACATAATAATGGCAATGGAAATAAGCTTATGATTAAAACACACTCATGCTTTTTGTACACAGCTTTAGGGATCAAATCAAAGGTATACACATATTGATACATGTATTGCAAAGTGGCATGGCTGTATTGATACATGTATTGCAAAGTGGCATGGCTGTATTGATACATGTATTGCAAAGTGGCATGGCTGTATTGATACATGTATTGCAAAGTGGCATGGCTGTATTGATACATGTATTGCAAAGTGGCATGGCTGTATTGATACATGTATTGCAAAGTGGCATGGCTGTATTGATACATGTATTGCAAAGTGGCATGGCTGTATTGATACATGTATTGCGAAGTGGCATGGCTGTATTGATACATGTATTGCGAAGTGGCATGGCTGTATTGATACATGTATTGCAAAGTGGCATGGCTGTATTGATACATGTATTGCGAAGTGGCATGGCTGTAATGATACATGTATTGCGAAGTGGCATGGCTGTATTGATACATGTATTGCAAAGTGGCATGGCTGTATTGATACATGTATTGCAAAGTGGCATGGCTGTATTGATACATGTATTGCAAAGTGGCATGGCTGTATTGATACATGTATTGCAAAGTGGCATGGCTGTATTGATACATGTATTGCAAAGTGGCATGGCTGTATTGATACATGTATTGCGAAGTGGCATGGCTGTATTGATACATGTATTGCGAAGTGGCATGGCTGTATTGATACATGTATTGCGAAGTGGCATGGCTGTATTGATACATGTATTGCGAAGTGGCATGGCTGTAATGATACATGTATTGCGAAGTGGCATGGCTGTATTGATACATGTATTGCAAAGTGGCATGGCTGTATTGATACATGTATTGCAAAGTGGCATGGCTGTATTGATACATGTATTGCAAAGTGGCATGGCTGTATTGATACATGTATTGCAAAGTGGCATGGCTGTATTGATACATGTATTGCAAAGTGGCATGGCTGTATTGATACATGTATTGCAAAGTGGCATGGCTGTATTGATACATGTATTGCAAAGTGGCATGGCTGTATTGATACATGTATTGCAAAGTGGCATGGCTGTATTGATACATGTATTGCAAAGTGGCATGGCTGTATTGATACATGTATTGCAAAGTGGCATGGCTGTATTGATACATGTATTGCAAAGTGGCATGGCTGTATTGATACATGTATTGCAAAGTGGCATGGCTGTATTGATACATGTATTGCAAAGTGGCATGGCTGTATTGATACATGTATTGCAAAGTGGCATGGCTGTATTGATACATGTATTGCAAAGTGGCATGGCTGTATTGATACATGTATTGCAAAGTGGCATGGCTGTATTGATACATGTATTGCAAAGTGGCATGGCTGTATTGATACATGTATTGCAAAGTGGCATGGCTGTATTGATACATGTATTGCAAAGTGGCATGGCTGTATTGATACATGTATGCGAAGTGGCATGGCTGTATTGATACACTGTATTGCGAAGTGGCATGGCTGTATTGATACATGTATTGCAAAGTGGCATGGCTGTATTGATACATGTATTGCGAAGTGGCATGGCTGTATTGATTCATGTATTGCAAAGTGGCATGGCTGTATTGATTCATGTATTGCAAAGTGGCAAGGCCTGTATTAATACATGTATTGCGAAGTGGCATGGCTGTATTAATACATGTATTGCGGAGTGGCATGGCTGTATTGATACATGTATTGCGGAGTGGCGTACTCTTGCACATTGGTAGCTGGAAACTGCTGCTAAAGTAGCAGAATGCAGATGGCTCAGATAATAGGGATGCCTGAACCAGATAGGCATGTGATTTACAGACCAGCAGACCACTTGACATATCCACTGTCTGCATGGTCTGGGATGCAAGCCATGCAGACGTACAAGAGTGGATCCTGCAGAAGGGTTTGTGGGCTCCATTTCATGGGCATCACCCAGTTTGATAATCTAGCACGACTGATGCAGGTCAGATTGACATTTCTGGCTCTAAATACTGAAATCTTCGAAATCAGTACCTTGTCTGGTTAAAATTATGTACTATTGATTTTATGAATATTGAGTTCTTCTCAACCTGAGGCTATGAGGGCAGTGAGCAGTAGCTAGCATATTTGAACAGTCTCAATCAAGCGAGACTGCAATATTTTGTATGTGTCGTGTTCGGCCCTGTTTCCAAAGGTCCATTATCATACTCTTTGATGACCAACAATATATAAATGTATATAGTAGTAGTACCCAATTAGATTATAATATCCTGTGCGACAACAAGAAATGTTATGTAGCGTTGCTTTCAGATAGTCTTACCCTCCCCCTCCACCGCCCCCCTCACCCCTTCCACCTTGGATTTGGGAGCTGCTCAATAACAAACTTACCAGGCTGTTTTCATAGTTGCCATCATATTGCCATTAAAATTGTAGCTGTGCAGGCTGTATTATGGCGAACTGATTGGCCAAATTATTTTAGTTTCTCACCACACTTAAACAGTAGTGCTTATTTTGTTTGTTGCAACCACACTTTTGACTATTTTTGAGGGTTATGAAAGTCCAGGAATGATTGTAATGTATTGACGTGTATAGCGTAGGACTGTTTGATGTTCATGCTTTCAAGAGGTATTATCATCAGTATGTCAGTATATGTCAGCCTTATCTCCGACACTGTCTCAGGCATCTGGGATCCTTGGCTTACACAAGAGTTGCATATGTGTACGTTTATGTTCATCTTGTTCAACTCTTACATTATCAGATCTCCCCAGAGTTTATTATCATGACACACATCACCAGGGAGATGGTCTGAGACAGTCACTCAAAGCACACATCACCAGGGTATACAGTAACGGCCTGTACATTAACAAACAGCCCTGCTTCACTGCAGGCACAGGCCTGTACATTCACAAACAGCCCTGCTTCACTGCAGGCACGGCCTGTACATTCACAAACAGCCCTGCCTCACAGCAGGCATGGCAGGGCACTTAACATTATGCCAGTACTTTGATACCTCCACCCTATTGTAGATGTTGGAGTATATTGACAAAAGGTTTTATTATAATACAATTGCACGTGCTATTGTTTGTTGGAGGTATCGCATTGGTTTGATTGGTTAAAATTGCGAACGATTGACAACTGACGTCATGTTAATTGTCTTTGCAGTAATTAGTGGCTTCGTGCAGCTTTGTCACCAATGGTGGCTTCAGCGGTTTCACCCATATAATAACTTCATGTTTGTTATGTAGTAGGACTGAGTTACTACTGTCTCGCCGCAGAGCTAGCTTTTATGGTGATATCGGTAGAGCGTCCATTTCACATGCAATCATTCTGAGTTAGAACCTGCTTATGCAATCGTTCAGAGTCTCACACCCACTGAGTTGCTAATTTTTCCTCGTCGCTTTACAGTTGTACAATCAAGCCTGGTATCATTATTGTATTTTATTACATTTCTGTGGGTGAAAGGTCGAGATTTTTAGTGAAAGAACATTCATATACACTAAATATTAATAACTAACTCGGAACATAACAATAACTGCGCGTTGAGTCATGATGTCAATAAAGTGTTGCTGACGTCGACGCTATCTGTTGATAATGTTCAATACAAGGGAATCAGTTACAAATGAAACAGAAACTGATTTAACATATAATCAATAGATTATTCAACTGCTGGGTTCGATTATAGGGAAATCCTTCACTTGACGGTAGACATGTTTTGTTTTTCACCTCTCTCGCATCCACTCATTTGTGAAAGACCACACATCTCCCATCTCATGAAGATTTCTACCATAAATGGATCACAGCAGTGAAGTAACTCTATATCGAGGGGTTGAGTGGAAAACTGTCGTAACTGTATATAATTAAAGAACAAGATGCAACAGTTTCGCACTATGCCCTCGATATATATTCTAATGCACTGCAATATCTCTGTTTTGTACATTTAAAACTTTACTTATAATGGTTGTTATGCGGGGGAGATGGCCCATTAATTGATTACAAACAGTTTAAAGCAACCACTCTTGACAACTAACACACATCTGTGAGTGTAATACAGGTTTTTCATTCTGGGTGATCAGTTTCACCATATGAACTACCTAAGATGACAAACTACAGAAGCAAATACTTGTCTTATTGGAGTGAATGTTGAAATAATTACCACCTTTGAGGCTGTAACAAGAATTCTGGACAGTTTTAAACACTATAATGAGATGTTCAAGCCATCACAAACTGTCTCTGATTTGAAGTTGATGGGGTTAAAAATCTGAAATGAACTAGGTCATCAGAAATAAGTGTTAGGAACTTTCTAGCCTTATTTACACTTTCCATTTAATTGGGATGGCAACAGGGTAAGACATATGAAGAGCGAGGTTTGCGTGCACACCTAGAACCTGGTTTAAACACCAAGCAGCCAATTTGCCAATGAAATAACTATTTTACTTTTATTATATATCATAAAATATAAGCATTTTTCATTGGTCTAGAAGCCAATCACATGTGATTAAATAGTTCTGACAATTCTCATTGGAACATATGCACAACGTTCATTAGTTCATCAGTTGATGTGCAATAATAAATTTAGCGTGCGATAGTGCATCTTTGTCATTGACACGCCTTTTTTGAAAACAGCAACAGCGTGTTGCGTGAACCGCGCAATCGTCGATCTGTGTCAGTGACACGCTTCTATTTCAACTGAGAAAAGGAAACCAGATACATTTTTTACACAGCTCATATTCCCAAATTTTACTATTATAAGTAAAAATCCAAATGTCGTTGTATTTTATGATATATAATAAAACAACTATTTAATGCCTTAGGAGTCAATGGATTATAACTATTTATCCTCGGGAGTGACTACTGACCCTTGAAGGATATTATAGCACTCGGGGTGCCGCCTCGTGCAATAGTACCTTTCTCGGGTCAGTATATAGTCACTCCCTTGATAAATAGTTCTAATCATCGACCTTCTAAGGCAACTAAGGAATTAAATAGTTGTACTAGCTGCTGATCCATGTTTGTTTTGAATGGCAGAGTACATGTTCTGCTGCAATGCTATATTTCTCTGTGATCTTTGTATCTGCTTTTAACAGATGACACAGAGAATATAACTCAACTAAACCAACGTATGTAAGAACTGCAGGTATTAATATTTGGCTTATTTTATACTCTGAAATCTCGGTCATATTCCCAATGCCAATACCCCTTTTTTCCCAATTAAGAGGAAAACATTTTTTAATATAATTAACATAATATGCTTCAACTTCCTGATCAGCTCTCCACCAGCTATAAACCACATGAATCAGATAACTCTTCGAATGCTACAATATCTAAATTCTCATAACAACCACTACTAAACCAAATCCACCATAATACATGACCAACATCGCGCTACAACTCTCCCAACCTGATACAGACTTGCTTGATATGTTCCCAAAAAACTAACCACCAGACACAATCAATCTCTAGATACCAACCACATATCCTGACGACACAACTATATTTACAAGATACAAATAACCACTAAACCTAACAAAATCTACATATTACTAAGTATTGTACCTCACGTTAATCTATTAATACTAGTTTATCATATCAAATAAAATTTCAACAAAATCTTCCATACTTCTATCTATTTCAACTCCCCTCCTATTATATTTCTACTCCTCAAACCACATCCCCTAATAACACCAACTTCATTCTCAACAACACCATTCCCTACAAAAAAAATATTACTCATTCTCCCACAAAAAAATTAACTCCCCTACATAACACCCCTCCAACAAACCCCAATTACTCCCTATTCCCTTACATCCACCTCATATCACCCAATTAAATCTCTCATTACTCCAATCATCCACATAAACATCACAACAATCCAATCAATTACAAACAACTACAACACACTCTACTTAAAACACACACTAAACTACATATTCATACACACAACCACACACCCACCAACACCAACACTTCAACCTCCCATCAAATACACATATACACAATCTTACCCCCCTCATATCTTCCCTATAATCTTCCAAACCACTATCACCCCAAAAACCAACACTTTTTTATTACACCTACCATTACACAGCTCTCCCCCCATTCTACACCAAACCCCCCCCACACCATCATACATCATATTCACCTAAAACCATTACCTCTATACACCCTAATCAATACCACAACACTCACCCATTCTAACTCCACCAACTTCACCCACAACCTACACCTTCAAAACACCCACTATCACCACACCCCACCTCACCCCAACACAACGTCACCCATCCGCTCCCCAGACCTCCACAGCGCACAATCAAATAAACAGCACATCCAATACACAACACGAAGAGTTAACCTTCACAGGTATATTTGTCACCCTCAAACATTCCAGAGTTATATATCTAAATTTTGGACCAACCAAACCCATACCTCAATATGTGACATTATACTCGCGCTTATACATAACAAATTGGAATTTCTAGCGAGATTTTTAACTAAAATTCGAAACAAAATATACAGTAAAGCATTCCAAGATAAACAGAATCATTATTTAAGCTTTTGAACAATCACTGAATTGGCACACCTTAAAACAAATAACAAAAAATGATTCCTCTTAATTGGGAAAAAAGGGTATTGGCATTGGGAATATGACCGAATTTCAGCCTATAAAACAGCCACAACAAAAAAACCTGCATTCTTACAACACTTTGTTTATTATATATATTCTCTGTGTCATCTATACAACGCAGATACAAAGATCACAGAGCACATAGTAGCATTCAGCAGCACATTACTCAGCCATTCAAAACAAACATGGATCAGCAGCTATACAACTATTTAACTTCCTTAGTTCCTTAGAAGTCGATGATTAGAACTATTATCAGAGGGAGTGACTAAATACTGACCCGAGAAAGGTACTATTGCACGAGGCGGACACCGCGTGCAACTCAATATCCTTCAAGGGTCAGTACGTCACCTCCGAGGATAAATAGTTATAACTCCATTGACTCCTAAGGCATTAAATAGTTGTTTTATTATATATCATCAAACACTACAACACATTTGATTTTTTACTAATAAACTTAAAATTTGGACATATGAGCTGTGTAAAAAAAGTATCTGTCTTCCCTCTTTCTCATTTAAAAAGCGTGTCACTGACACAGATCGACTATTGCGCGGTCACGCAACGCTTTGCTGTTTTTCAAAAAGGCGTGTCCAATGACAAAGATGCACTATCGCACGCTAAATTTATTATTGCACATCCAACTGATGAACTACTGAACGGTTGGCATATTTCAATGAGAATTGTCAGAACTATTTAATCACCTGTGATTGCTTCTAGACCCAATGAAAAATGCTTATATTTTATGATATATATAAAACGTAAAATATTTATATCATTGGCAAACTGGCTGCTTGGGTTTAAACCAGCTTTCTAGGGTGCACCCAAACCTCGCTCTTCACTATGTCTTACCTGTTGCCATCCCACATTAAATGGGAAAGTGTAAACTAAGGCTAGCAAGTTCCTAAACCTCTATTTCTGATGACCTAGTTCATTTTCAGATTTTTAACCCCCATCACACTTCAACATCAGAGACAGTTTGTGATGGCTTGAACAACTCATTATAGTGTTAACAACTGTCCAGACATACTTGTTACAGCCTCCAAAGGTGGTAACTTCATATCAACATTCACTCAAAACAGACCATATTTGCATCTTTAGTTATTCATCTTTAGTTATCTCATCACTGGTGAAACAGATCACCCAGGAATGAAAACCTGTATTACACTCACAGATGTGTGTTAGTGTCCAAGAGTGGTAGCCTTTAACCTGTTTGTACTCAATAATGGGCCATCTCCCCCGCATAACAACCATTATAATAAAGTTTTAAATGACAAAACAGAAGATAATGCAGTGCATTAGAACTACTATATCGAGGGCATAGTGCGAAACTGTTGCATCTTGTTCTTTAATTATATACAGTTACGACAGTTTTCACTCACCCCCTCGATATAGATACTTCCACTGCTGTGATCCATTATGGAGAAATCCTTCATGAGATGGTAGATGTGTGGTTCTTTCACAAATGAGAGGATGCGAGAGAGTGAAAACAAAACATGTCTACCGTCAAGTGAAGGATTTCCTATAATCGAACCCAGCAGTTGAATAATCTATTGATTATATTTTAAATCAGTTTCCTGTTTCACTTTTAACTGATTCCCTTTATTGAACATTATCAACAGATAGCGTCGACGTCAGCAACACTTTATTGACATCATGACCTCAACGGCGCAGTTAATATTATGTTCGAGTTAGTTATTAATATTTAGTGTATACTGAATGTTCTTTCACTAAAAATCTCGACCTTTCACCCACAGAAATGTAATAAATACAATAATGAAACCAGGCATGATTGTACAACAGTAAACCGGACGAGGAAAAATTAGAACTCAGTGGGTGTGAACTCTGAACGATTGCATAAAGCAGTTCTAACTCAGAATGATGCATGTGAAATGGACGCTCTACCGATATCACCATAAAAGCTAGCTCTGCGGCGAGACAGTAGTAACTCAGTCCTACTACATAACAAACATGAAGTTATTATATGGGTGAAACCGCTGAAGCCACCATTGGTGACAAAGCTGCACGAAGCACTAATTACTGCAAAGACAATTAACATGACGTCAGTTGTCAATCGTTCGCAATTTTAACCCAATCAAACCAATGCGATACCTCCAACAAACAATAGCACGTGCAATTGTATTATAATAAAACCTTTTGTCAATATACTCCAACACTCTACAATAGGGTGGAGGTATCAAAGTACTGGCATACTGTTAAGTGCCCTGCCATGCCTGCTGTGAGGCAGGGCTGTTTGTGAATGTACAGGCCGTGCCTGCCAGTGAAGCAGGGCTGTTTGTGAATGTACAGGCCGTGCATGCAGTGAAGCAGGGCTGTTTGTTAACTGTACAGGCCGTTACTGTATACCCTGGTGATGTGTGCTTTGAGTGACTGTCTCAGACCATCTCCCCTGGTGATGTGTGTCATGATAATAACACTCTGGAGATCTGATAATGTAAGATTGAACAAGATGACACCTACAACGTACACATATGCAACTCTTGTGTAAGCCAAGGATCCAGATGCCTGAGACAGTGTCGGAGATAAGGCTGACATATACTGACATACTGATGATAATACCTTCTGAAAGCATGAACATCAAACAGTCCTACGCAATACAGCTCCAATACATTACAATCATTCCTGGACTTTCATACCACCTCAAAACATAGTCAAAAGTGTGGTTGCAACCAACAAAATAAGCACTACTGCTTAAGTGGGTGAGAAACTAACATAATTTGGCCAATCAGTTCGCCATAAAACAGCCTGCACAGCTACACAATTTTAATGGCAATATGATGGCAACTAGACAACAGCCTGGTAAGTTTTTTATTGGAGCAGCCTCCCAAATCCAAGGTGGAAGGGGTGAGGGCGGGCGAGAGTGGAGGGGGAGGGTAAGACCTATCTGAAAGCAACGCTACAACACATTTCTTGTTGTCGCACAGGATATTATACTCTAACTTGGGTACTACTACAACTATATACATTAATAATATTGTTGGTCATCACAGAGTATGATAATGGACCTTTGGAACGGCCGAACACGACACATACAAAATATTGCAGTTCTCGGCTAGATTGAGAACTGTTCCAAATATGCTAGCTACTGCTCACGCCCTCTAGCCTCAGCGTTGAGAAGAACTCAATATTCATCAACAATCAATAGTACACCTAATTTTCAACAGACAAAGGTACTGATTTCGAAGATTCTCAGCTATTTAGAGCCAGAAATGTCAATCTGACCTGCATCAGTCTTGTCAGATTATCAAACCTGGTGATGCCATGAAATGGCGCCACAACCCCCTTCTGCAGGATCCACTCTCTGTACGTCTGCATGGCTTGCATCCCCAGACCATGCCGACAGTGGATATGTCAAGTGGTCTGTGGTCTGTAAATCACATGCCTATCTGGTTCAGGCATCCCTCATTATCTGAGCCATCTGCCTTTGCCTACTTTAGCAGCAGTTTCCAGCTACCCACTGTGCAAGAGTACGCAACTCCGCAACTACCATGTATCAATACAGCCATGCCCACCTCGCAATACATGTATTAATACAGCCATGCCACTTCGCAATACATGTATTAATACAGCCATGCCACTTTGCAATACCATGAATCAATACAGCCATGCCCCACTTTTGCAATACATGAATCAATACAGCTCATGCCACTTCGCAATAACAAGTATCAATACAAGCCATGCACTTTGCCAATCAATGTATCAATACAGCCATGCCCACTTCGCAATACATGTACTCAATACAGCCATGCCACTTCGCAATACATGTATCACATACAGCACATGCACTTTGCAAACCTGTACTCAAACCGCCATGCCACTTTGCAATACATGTATCAATACAGCATGCCACTCTTGCAATCCATGTATCAATACCAGCCATGCCACTTTGCAATACATGTATCATACAGCCATGCCACTTTGCAATACCTGTATCAATACAGCCATGCCACTTTGCACATACATGTATCAATACAGCCATGCCACTTCTGCAATACATGTATCAATACAGCCCATGCACTTTGCAATACATGTATCAATACAGCCATGCCACTTTGCAATACATGTATCAATACAGCCATGCCACTTTGCAATACATGTATCAATACAGCCATGCCACTTTGCAATACCTGTATCAATAACAGCCATGCCACTATAGCAATCCACTGTATCAACTACAGCCATGCCACTTTGCAATACATGTATCAATACAGCCCATGCCACCTTTGCACTACATGTATCAATACAGCCATGCCACTTTGCAATACATGTATCAATACAGCCATGCCACTTTGCAATACATGTATCCAATACAGCCATGCCAACTTTGCAATACATGTATCAACTACAGCCCATGCCACTTTGCAATACAAGTATCAATACAGCCCATGCCACTTTGCAATACATGTATCCAATACAGCATGCCACTATGCAATACATGTATCAATACAGCCATGCACCCTTCGCAATACATGTATCATTACAGCCATGCCACTCTCGCAATACATGTATCACATACCAGCCATGCCACTTCGCAATACATGTATCAATACAGCCATGCCACTTCGCAATACCATGTATCAATACAGCCATGCCACTTCGCAATACATGTATCAATACAGCCATGCCACTCTTGCCAATACATGTATCAATACACGCCATGCCACTTTGCAATACATGTATCAACTACAGCCATGCCACTCTTGCAATACAATGTAACTCAATACAGCCATGCCCACTTTGCAATACATGTATCAATACAGCCATGCCACTTTGCAATACATGTATCAATACAGCCATGCCACTTCGCCAATACATGTATCATTACAGCCATGCCACTTCGCAATACATGTATCAATACAGCCATGCCACTTTGCAATACATGTATCAATACAGCCATGCCACCTTCGCAATACATGTATCAATACAGCCATGCCACTCTCGCAATACATGTATCAATACAGCCATGCACTTTGCAATACATGTATCAACTACAGCCCATGCCACTCTTTGCAATACATGTATCAAATACAGCCATGCCACTTTGCAATACATGTATCAATACAGCCATGACCACTTTGCCAATAATGTATCAATACAGCCACTGCCACTTTGCAATACATGTATCAATACTAGCCACTGCACATTTGCAATAATGTATCAATACAGCCATGCCACTTTGCAATACATGTATCAATATGTGTATACCTTGATTTGATCCCTAAAGCTGTGTACAAAAAGCATGAGTGTGTTTTACATCATAAGCTTATTTCCATTGCCATTATTATGTTCAACAAGGGCCCTCAAGGGTCACACAAGGTGGCCTAAACAATGACAGCTGGAGCAAGTATTCAGCAGATAATAAGTAAAGAGGTCATAAAATACTAATAACCTTCCTTGGACACATATGGGTGTAAGGCTCCATATTTACACAAACAATAAACAAGTTGCATCATTTCACTGACGCATACACTGATCCACAGACCCCAACATGTTTGAGACCTTTCAGCTGAAAAAAGCAAAATTCATACTTTTTAATTTCTCCTTTGACTATTAATTTCAATGTATTGTGCCTGCCTTTGTGATACACAAGTACCAATGTATTGTGCCTGCTTTGTGATTCACAAGTACCCAATGTATTGTGCCTGCTTTGTGATACACAAGTACCAATGTATCTGTGCCTGCTTTGTAAATACACACAATACAAGTGTAAATCTACCAATACACATATACTGCAATAGTTTCACTTGCCTGGAATTATTCCAGATCTGCCTGTGGTTTCT